>JAJJWW010012231.1:0-68859 GCA_023531295.1 Papaver armeniacum
GAATACTGGACCAAATTTATAGTAGCGGAAAGTCAAGTAGAAAAAGGCAGATATACAAAGCTACAACGATAGACTATATAGGAACATAGTCATGAACACCTATATTACACAGGAGTTACAGAAATTAAGCTTATGGTTATTGCAGACACAAGAGTTAAGCTAAACAAGAAGAGTGAAGCATGGGCAGATAGCAGGTAAACAGGTGGGGCCGAAGTAGAACAAGAAACTGAAATAAAGACAGGAAGGCAGAAATTAAAACAACACATGGACTCTGATGGCGCCGGAGCATCTTTTGAAGCAATGCTAAAAGATTTCTGTTGTTGAGATGGTATTGGTCTTTACATATTATCCTTTACGATGTCCTTTCCTCTGACTTATCCTTCAAATTGGCATAAGCTGGGGTTGATGATTCACCTTTCAACTGCAAGCGGTTAAAACTTAAATACTATGTGTCAACAGTCAACTACTACCTTTTGCTAAAGGAGGAGGATCAAAGGGGCAGGTGGCCGTGGCAGCTTAATAGTTTCCTTGTCTTGGATTTGGACTGAAACTTAGATTAGATGTATAGCACATAAGGTCACTTTGAATATGTTTTAGCTTCTGGATATGTGTTGCTTTGCTTTTGAATACAGTGTACATGTTAAAAATTAAAGCTTTTTTTTTTTTTTTTAAAAAAGGATGTTAATAGTGCGTTTGGATCACGCATCCGAAGTGAATTTTTGACCTCTGAAACTCAAGTAAGAAGTAGTTTGGTGCCAGTGGAATTTCGTAACGACTTACTGAAGCCAGAGATAAGTCGATTCTTTTTTGTGTAGCAAAATGTCACCGGACTTCTGACTTGACTTCTAACTCACGTGCATCCGGAGAAGCTGGTGCTGTCAAGACAGACCGTATCCCAACGCGCTATAAACCTTTGTCTGCCTTAAGTTTGAAAAAATTATGTATGACTGTTCAACTGACTTGTCTATGAATTTTTTCTAACTCATTTTATCTTCAGTTTGAGGATCATTGTTTTTACGAAAAAGAATCCGATTTTTCAAGCTTCTATCATATGGGTCAGTTTGGCTCTTTCAAGTTTCTTAAACAGGAAGTGTAGAAGATATTTTCTTTCTTCTCGACCCTATATTCTTCGGTATTACCTTATCATCCTAATTTGATTGGGGAGCCCGAAGGTTTTAATTGGGGGCCTTGATATTTTATTTGCACTCCTGAAATTTTTCAGGGGAGCGTATTAAATCGATTATGGCACATGCTATTTTACCCTTCAACTAAAAATAAATTTTAAAAACCTATTAACCCTTAATCCTAAGTCCCAATTCATTTCTAGTTCTAAAACAAAAAGTATCACTCCCTCTCGAGCTCTTATAACTACTCCTCCATTAGCGACTCCCAGAGAAAAAAAAAAATCTCCTCTAAAATTTGACATCGACAAAAGGGTCGTCAATTCGACAAAGCTTGTCCCTAACGATTTTTCATATGCATGTAGAGACCATGAAAAATCGTTAGGGTATATGATGACCAAGATAACGGCCATATTTCCGGGTTTTCATATTTTTTACCCCTATATTGTAGAATTGTCATAACATAATATGTAGAAACCTATGACGATCCTCTATGGATCGACCCTTTTTGAGGTCACGTCAACGACCTCGGTGTGAAAAACAAATGTACGGCTCTCTCGTCTCAGTAGCAAAATTTTCTTAGTCGTGCTCGGTATAGACAAACAAAATAACTTGACTCTTCGTGGCCCGAACCAAGAGTTAAATCGGGGTATATCATACCACTAACGATTTTTCATAACTTGGAAAAAGTTGCGCGGTTTGGTCGTCAGGTGGTATATCATATTACCCCGGCGCATTTTTCATAACACCGGAAAAAGTCAGCACGAGTTTGAGTCGTCATTTTTGCGCGTCAATACATTGACGACTTTGCAGAGTCGTCGGGTACAAGCATCCCTAGACATCGGCTTGACTCTTTCTCTATGTCGCGGACATATATCCAATCCACGGGAGAATTTAAGATAATCTACCATCAACGTCAATCATCTTTGTTACTTGAACCTTCTCCAACATCATTTCCCCTACTTGAATTACTCATTTCTAAAAAAAAAAACCCCAAGTTTTCCTCTAAAACCTCTTCTTCTTCTTCTCAACTCACAAAAAAAAAAAAAAAAAAATCTGATTTTAATCTAACATAATCTAACCACACTAATTAAATTAACTTTATTAAATTTTAATACTAATCATTTAGGGGTAGTTTAGGTATTTATAAAAATTTGAACTATGGGGTGACCCAAATTAGGTTTGGGTGACCTTTTTTATCCTCTTAGTGGGAGGCTCCCCAACTAAAACCTTTGGCCCCCAATCCAAATTAGGGCTTATCATACCTACTGCTACATCTTAGAGTTTGTGTGTCCAAAGTCCAATTGTACGAAATCAAGGAGAGTCATACTGTTATATTACAAACACGACAACTTCTCAGAAGTCGTCTGCTCACGCAGATTTGGAGAGGCGATTACTCCGATGCATGCCTGCTCCGGTACGCCATGGCTTAGGATCGTTCCACCTGTCCCTGTGGATTATTTACACCTACAATAGGAAACTCTAGAACCGATCAGTTTTTAATTGGTCCAAATCGCTACTTAAGAGTCATGAGAATCATACCAATTAATTAACTTTGCCATTTAGATTCTGCAGGTTGAAAATCCACCCAATTCAAATAACTTTCCAAGTGAAAGAATCAGTCAACTTGATCATCCTCCTCGGGTACTATCTTTGCTCAGTTACCTCTAACATCTTAAATAAAAAAAACAAAAAAAAAAAAAAGAGAAAGAAAGACAATTCCACTATATTGTGTACCCATCCAAAGATATATCGCTCATATTTTGTTATCCAAAAGCTAACCGACGATGTTGTTGTACATAGAAAGGCCTCGGGAAGACGAGATAAATAAATATAAATTGAAAAATACGGCAACATATTTGTTGTATCTGTTCATTATAGTAGCATGTCAAATGAAGTTTTGATGATTTTTACAATCAGAGTGTATTAATTCTCTTGGATTTGATGATAATTTCCTTGAGGAGAAATGTTCCTCTTGGCTAGAATATATATAAAACCATAATAATATCTTTTGAGTTTCCAACCCAAGTCAATGGAGATAATCTCCTAAAGCTTAATAAGGTAAGAGGATAATATAAAATCTATTACACCCCCTTAGTCTGAGCGGGAGAGGAACAAACGCTAAGACTAGAACGAAAACGAACAAATAGTCACGAGGAAGCCCCTTGGTAAAGATATCGGCATATTGGTTCTCGAGAGGGAACATGTAAGACTTGAATGGCACCAATACGAACTCGTTCACGAACAAAATGTATATCAATCTCCACATGTTTGGTGCGTTGATGTTGAACATGATCTCCAGGACATATATATCGCACTTACATTGTCTGATAAACAATAGTAGCACGTCGTAGAGGTAGTCGGAGCTCTAGAAGAAGATTGCGAAGCCATGTTGTTTCGGCAACCGCATTTGCTACTCCCGGTATTCATCTTGACCTTCGGATCGAGAGGCGTGGCTTGACGCTTGGAGGACCGGGGAGATGAGATTGTCACCAAGAAAGACACAAAAACAGATGTCGATCGTCGAGAATCGGGACAACCCGCCCAAGTCAGCATCAGAGTATGCTGTTAAGCCAGAGATAGAGGAGACCGAGAGAAACAGTCCGTGGTTGATGGTGCCCTGAAGATAGCGAAGGATTCGCTTGAGGGCATGCATGTGAGGCTCACGGGGATCATGCATAAATAGACATACTCGTTGAATCGCGTATGCAATATCTCGGCCGAGTAAAAGTGAGGTCTTGAAGAGCACCCGCTAGGCTTCTGTATAGAGTGGGATCCGAAATTGCTGGTCCAGAAGTAGCACTGAGCTTGGAATCTGTGTCGACCGGAGTAGTCACTGGATTGCATTTTGTCATGGAGGCACGCGCGATGATGTCCTGTGCATATAATGACTGAGACAAAAATAATCCACGAGGATGAACGAGTACTTGATGATGCCCGAGAAAATGATGTAGTGGACCAAGGTCAGACATAGCAAACTCTCTCTTCATCAAATCAATGAAGCGGCATAGGAGAGCATCAGTAGAGGCAATCAAAATAATGTCATCAACATATAAAAGTAAGTATGCCGTTTCGGATCCTGATTGATAAACAAAAAGTGAGGGATCACATACACTACCACGGAAACCACAACCTGTGATAAACTTGGCAAACCTCTTAAACCACGCCCTGGGAGCCTGCTTGAGGCCATAGAGAGATCTACGTAATCTACATACGTAATCAGGGTGAGCAGGGTCAACAAACTCGGAGGCTGATGCATATAGACTGTCTCGGTTAGATCACCATGAAGAAAAGCGTTCTTGACATCTAGTTGATGTATGGGCCAAGATCTTGATGTAGCAATAGTGAGAACAGTACGAATAGTAGCAGATTTAACAACCGGACTAAATGTTTCAAAACAATCAACTCCAACTTGTTGAGATTTGCCATTGGCAACAAGACGAGCCTTGTAACGCTGTAGGGATCCATCGGCATTATATTTATGACGAAACAACCACATAGAACGAATAACATGAGCATCACGAGGTCGTGGTACAAGTTCCCAAGTATTAGTTTTCAATATAACATTGTACTCATCTTTCATGGTAGCATTCTAGTTTATGTCCCTAAGAGCATACAAGTGAGAACGAGGAATAGGAGAGATATGACGTAAGGTTTGGACATGAAGATTAAGACGATTTATAGGGCGGAAAATGCCATGAGAGGCACGAGTGATAGGTTTAGAAGAAGCTGTAGGTATGGGAGGAGCCAAAGGAGTTGTGGCTGAGGGTGATACTGTAGTGGGAGTGGGAGTTGGATCTTTAGTAGAAGCAGGAGGTGGCAGTAAGGTATGCTGTAGAGTGGAGTGAGGAGAAGGAGTGGGATTTGGATTTGCAGTAGAAGTAGGAGGTGGCAGTAAGGTTTGTGGAAGAGTGGAAAAAGGAGACGAAGTTGAGTCGCCAGTAGTGGGGTAAGAAAAAGACGAAGGGGATTTTTCAGTAGTGGGGAAAGAAGAGGGAGTGGGAAGGGCGTTGTGGAATGGGCTAGGAAGACGGTCTGCTGTAGTGGGGACATGTACAGAGTGTTGGAAGGTTGAAGAAGGATGTGGATTGGAAGCAAGAGGTGGCAGAGTGAAGTGTTGGGAAGGAGTGGGAGTGGGAGTAAGGACATGGACATATGTTGCAGTGGGCCGCAATGATTTACCGTGCAGAGATGTGGGAAGATTAGGGGACATTGGGGAAGGAGAGAGGATGGTAGTTGGGTGGTCTGTAGTAGGTCAGGTGTGGAGAGGATTAAGGCGTCTGTGAGGTGGTGTGTAGGGTTGTGGAGTAGGATTGGTAGGAGGCAGATTGTAGGAAATGTAGGGGGGATGAAGGGGAGAGGAGGAAGATTCATTTTCAGACGGTGTTGGAGGATTAGTGAAGGGAAAAACGTTCTCGTCAAAAGTTACATGACGGGAAATGATGATTTTATTTGTGGTAAGATCAAGGCAGCGGTATCCACGGTGGTTGGGAGGAAAGCCAAGAAAGACACATTTAGTGGAGCGGGGGCAAGTTTGTGAGGAGTTGTGGAGGAGAGATTTGGATAGCATAGACAACCAAACGTACGAAGATGGTCATATGTTGGTTGACGTTGATAAGGAATAGACACGGGAGGGGAAAAATTTAGGATTTTTGTGGGAAGAATATTATGAAGATAAACAGCCATAAGGAGAGAATAGACCCAAAATTTTGGTGGAACGGAAGCATGAGACATAAGGGTGCGGGTGATATCATTGACACGGCGTATCATGCGTTCGGCCTTGCCATTTTGAGAGGAAGTTTGGGGGCAAGAGAAGCGAAAAACTAGACCATTAGTACGAGCAAAATTGTGAAAAGAAGAGTTATTAAATTCACGTCCCATGTCGCATTGAAAACTTTTTATTTGACGCTCAAATTGGGTTTGAACAAGAGAACGAAATTCCAAAAACTTGTCATAGACTTGGGATTTAAATTTTAAAGGATAAACCCAAAGATAGTTGGTGAAATCATCCAGCAAGATAAGATAATAACGAAAACAGGTATCAACATGTAGAGGAGAGGTCCATAAATCACTAAGAATGATATCAAATGGAGCAAAGGTATTGGAATTTGATTCATAAAAGGGTAATCGAACATGTTTACTAACTTGACATGAATGACAAAGTTTAGAATGTTGATTCTTATTACAATGAATAAAATTATTGGTACGAAGAACATCTAAAACAGCCTTGCCGGGGTGACCAAGGCGGCTATGCCAAATATCTGGCGAACAGACAACAAGGGAAATGGGGGAAGGCTGGGACGATTTTTGAGCTGGCAGCATTTTAAGAGTTGGTGATAGGTAAAGCTCCGGAACTATTGCACCGAAGGATATTCCTTCTCGAACTCGATCTTTCACGAAAAAACCGAGATGGATCAAACTCAACGGACACACGATTATCGGTGGTGAACTTACGAACGAAACTAAGTTTTTGATAATATCGGGAACAACAAGAGTATTTTTGAGTTGAAGGGTGCGAGAAGGGAGGTTTATGAGCTTGGTACCACTAGCGATGAATCGGAATGCTATTGCCATTGCCAACTAAGATAGACCGCATACAGATACTAGAACCGTAACGTTATGTAAAGTACACGAATCAGCGGTGAGATGCGAGGTAGCACCGGTATCCATGTAGAAAGCATCATCGGGTTGCTGTAGATGCATAGAACTATATGCCTCAAAGCAATGTCCTGTGGAGCTTCATTGTTCCGTCGCCATTGATTTTAATGGTTTAGAGAAAACAGGATCGTAGGGGGGCTGATACCATCTTGGATTTGATGATAATTTCCTTGAGGAGAAATGTTCCTCTTGGCTAGAATATATATAAAACCATAATAATATCTTTTGAGTTTCCAACCCAAGTCAATGGAGATAATCTCCTAAAGCTTAATAAGGTAAGAGGATAATATAAAATCTATTAAATTCAATCATTGTGAAATGGTACAAGCAAGCTAAAGGTGGATACCAACATCAATGGGCAGGTATTATTTGAGTGATCCAACGGCCTGGATTACTAATGGTTTTTTTATCCTGGCGAGATTGGGGTATACCCAAACTAATTGGGGTATACCCAATAAGACAAAATCTGGTCATTATGAAGTAAAACCAAGCCACCCTTAACCTTGTATTTTTTAAATGGCTAATATACCCTTGTTTAATTAACACTAAAAAAAATCTGATTAGCTTAATTAAAAATGATTAATTGGGGGACAAAAAAACTAATTGGGGGATATGTGACGGCATAGTTTTCAATGAAAAACGGCATGGTCGATGGACTGCCGGCATTGAAAACCCATGCCGACAGCTACAGTAAAATATCCCCCAATTAGTTTTTTATCCCCCAATTAATCATTCTTAATTAATTGAGTTTAGATTAAAACTTTTGAAATCATGAATTTAAGTTATGAAATTTTGTTTTTGATTGAACTCATTTGGGAAGATTTTTGATAAAAAAATTTTCTTTTCGAGAATATTTTTTTCAACGGAAATGAAAGCATAACACTTCTAAAAAGAGGATTGCAAACCTGGGTATGAAATCATACTCAAAATTAAAGAAGAATTCAACACTTTCAGTTTTGAAACAATCAAAAGTCGGCAGGGTAGAAGAATGAAGAACATGCCGACTAACTTTGGCCGGCAAGGTCTGCGGATGAAGAACATGCTGACAACTTATGGCCGGCAAGGTCGATGAATGAAGAAGTGCCGACTTTATTATTTTTGACACACATGAGACTGTTGTAAATGCTTTACTAGTCGGCATCTTGTTGATTTCTTACCTTGCCGGCTATCTTATAGTCGGCAAGGTCGATAAAAAAATACCTTGTCGACTATAGAATTTTTGACATACAGATAAAAATGATTAGTCGGCAAGGTATTAATTTCATAACCTGCCGACTAAACTGTAGTCGGCAAGGTATAAGGATGAATATCGTGCCGACTTAAATATCGTCAGATGTTAATAGGATAATAATTCCTAAAATAAATAACTCCTTTTAATTCCTCCCTATAATGTCTCCCTAGATATCTCTCTAAATGATTCCTTTAGAAAGGAGTCGGTGGCTTGAGTCGACTTCAACAGTTCATCGCCCGTCTGGTACGGGAGGTAAAATTATTTCAACCCACGAATCCCTTGTCAGTGGGTTTTCTTTTGTGTTGAAGCTCTGAAAGCACGAACACAAACACACACGTACACAACATTATTGCATCGTCTGGCACCGAATATTAGGAAAATACGTGGTTTAGTACGGTGAACCCTCCGGGCGTTATCATCCGAAACACTACAAGCCTGAGCCTCGTACACTAGTGAAAAATGGAAGTTAAACCACTGCTAAGACAAGAGATAATATCACAAAAAAAGACTGTGTTCCTCAGCTCTAATATATAAGTGGTTTTTTCCAAAACGACTGTGTCTCACATTCCTTGATTTCTTTAAAAATACTTCTGTTTTCAACAGTTATATTACACTACTGATGATCACAGTAATTTATATTGATTATATTCTATAAAAAAATGGGATTTGATTCAGCTGAATCTTAAGCTGATTCAACTGAATCAAAAGTAAGATCAAAACTAAAATTAAAAAGAAAACCTAAATAAAGATTTATATTGAAAAATAGATTCAATGTACAAATTCAGTAACTTTAAATCACCCAAAGTTTATAATATCAAAATTTCAGTACTAACAACAACATTAAACCTCAAGAATAGTTCAAATATCTTCATACAGTTTAGCACTCAACCCTCAAGACTGCGCATATAACACAAAAGAAATAATACTAAAGAAGGTACCCAAGGTAAATGTGAAATTGGATGAAGTTTCCCTTTGCAGCTAACCACGATGAATCTATGTAAGTTGTCTTGCAGCAAGCTTTGACTGTTGTAGCTGTTGTTACAGTTCACCAACAACTAACTCCTCTATCCCATTCTAGTTCATTCTCTATAACATAACTTTGCATCATAGTTCTTTAAACGGTCACTGAAAATAACAATCAACCAAACTACTAGGCCACTTTTAACAGCTTTTAAGTCGAGAGAAATTGATTTTGAAATTAACATGTAAAATGCAAGAGCCTATCCCGGAGGAAGACTTTGTTTGCGACCCAGTCACGGTCGATTCAAGAGCTGTCTTAGGCGCCATCAAGAGTTTCCCAAGAGGCACTTCTTGTGGTCGTTATGGTTTGCGTGCACAAAATCTTGTCGATGCGATGAGTGGTGCAGCTGCGGCTGTAGCAGATGATTTGTTGGCTTCGATTACAGGGGTGGTCAATCTTTGGCTGGCAGGGGCTTCGATGAGAGCTCATTGCCAGTGCACTGCTTACGCCCTTGCTTAAACCTGGGGTTGGGCTTAGGCCTATCGCGGTTGGTACTTCCTGGCGTCGGTTGGTATCTAAGGTGTATGCTTTCTCCGTTGGTAAGGCAATGTCTTATTATTTAGGAGATTTCCAATTTGGGGTTGGTGTACCAATAGGTGGAGAAAGTATTCTTCACGCGGTAAATGGTTTGTTGGAGTTGAGATGGCATTCGAATAAGATGTCAATGTTGCTTATTGACTTTTCAAATGCGTTCAATATTGTTTGGAGGTCTCATCTCATTAGGGAGGTCCGACTTCATTGTACATGTATTTCTCGTTGGGTGGAATTCCGTTATGCCGGACCTGCTAGGCTTTTTTATGACCAGTATATCTTGTCTTCTGACATTGGTGTTCAGCAAGGAGATCCACTCGGTCCCCTTTTATTTGCTCTGACACTTCACCCTCTTGTGAAGTCTATTCCTTCTCGGTGTAACCTCGATTTGCATGCTTGGTACCTTGATGATGGCACCATCATCGGCGACACCTTGGAGGTGGCCAAAGCTTTGAGGATTATTGAATCCGAAGGACTGAGTAGGGGCTTACATCTTAACATCAAGAAGACTGAGGTTTTTTGGCCTACTTTTGATCCACGAAGCATGGCTAAAGGTGTTTTCCCAAAGGATATTGGTAGGCCTAGCAAAGGAGTTAAGATTCTGGGTGGACCTGTGAGTTTTGACTTGGAATTTTTGAGTGATATGGTGTTTAGTAGGGTGAACAAGACTATTCAACTAATGTCTGCTATCAAAAAACTCAAAGTCCCTCAGAGTGAGATGTTGTTACTTCGTAACTGCGTTGGTGTACCCAGATTATATTTTGCTATGCGTACCACCAACCCCGCAGCTCTTCAACATGCCTCAGACCTTTTTGACGATCATTTACTTAAGTATATGAGGCTTTTAATCACGGGAGAAGGTGCGGGTTTTGGGCCGTTGCAACAGAGATTAGCTACTCTACCTATCCGATATGGTGGGCTTGGTATTTACATCATGTCAGACACTTGTGCATACTGTTATCTTGCCTCTCATAGTCAGACTACTTCGGTGCGGAAAGTGATTCTTAGTAGCTTATTCTCAACCGATAATGGTATTGCTTATCAGTTGACTCTTCAGAAATTCATTCAGGTATGTGGTTTGCCTTCCACTTATTGCGTCGATGACACTACCCCCCCTTCTATGCACTCCTTGGCAGTCACTTATTTTGATGCAGTTAAGAAGCAAATCCCTGTCCAATTTACACTTTCTGCAAGAGATTCCATACTTTGCCGATGTAACCAGGTTAAACATGCTCAATATTATCTTTTGGATGCTCCCATCAGTGGTTTGGATCAATGTCTCGGGCCTAGACAGTTTTAGAGCAGTAGTTTGTTATCGCCTTGGCATTCCTTTGTTTGTTGAAGACGGGCTGTGTTCTGGTTGCAACAAACCTATGGACATTTTTGGTGATCATGCGCTCATTGTGCTAAGGTTGTTGGGATTAAGTTTCGTCATGACGTGGTTCGCGACGTAACTGTAGATATCTGCTACAAAGATGGTGTTCCCGTGCATAAAGAAGCTTCTTTGGGGTTGGTGTCAGATGATAAAAAGGATTTACTCCCTGCGGATATTCTAGTGCTCAACTGGGAAAACGGCCAAGACGTGTGTATGGATGTTAAAGGTGTTTCACCCTTCACTGGCAGTGGAGTCCGTGCCTTCGTCCCAGGACAGGCCATTTCTAAGGCAATTTCACGCAAGCGTACTAAATACTTGAATGAATATGCTTCGCATGGTTATGGTCTTGGTGTTTTATCTTTCACCACTTTAGGTGAACTTAGTGAAGATTTTATTTGTTTTTTTTAAGCGTCTAAAGAACTGTTTAGTTAATAATGATGCTGGTTGTGGTCTAGGTAGGTTTATTTTTCATAGATTGATTGTTGCTATTCAAAAAGGAGTTGGTGCCCAGCTTGTTGCTCGGCTGCCAACTAAAAACTTTGTTGGTTAAATGGTATAATGAAATGTTTTATAATTATTGTTTTAAATACAATTTTATTATAATAAATTATATTCATATTTTATTTATTTATTATTATTAGATATAGACTAGTTAGAAGCCCAACAAGCTGAGCTCCAATAACGTACTACTACATTAATTGAACAGGTTGCCGTGCTAGCCCTACCAGCGAGCCTCATGAATAACCAGCCAAGGGAGCCGAAGCAGATAGTGGGCTGATTATGTCGCAAGGGGGGCAAGCTAACTCTACCTTCCATGTCAAATTCTGCAATATTGCGTCATTGGGGACTCGAATCTGGGACCTCCTAGAACTTGAGCGCATTAAATCTTTGAAGAACGGGGATGACCAACTGAGCTAGCTACCTGTTATATAATTATTTTTATTATTTAATAAAGAATTTTATGATTATGGTTTGCTTAAAAAATATTATTATTGTATTTATTATTTTAAAATGAGAAAATAGAGAAATAAAATAAAAGTTAGGAATATAATATCAAGTGTACAATATTCTAGGATAAAACTTATCTTTATAAGAAAATAACAAGATTAAAATAAAGAATCAATCAAATCGAATTACGTGGGTCCACAACTTCTACTTTTCCAGCTTTTAAAAGCTATTCAACACTAGCTTTTAAAAACAGGCCTAAAATGAAAATGCTTCTCTCCAAAAGCACTTTGAAAAAAATTTATCAAACACAATTTTTGGTAAAAGTTAGTTACAAAGTGCTTTTGGTGGAAAAAAAAAGAAACCCAAATGGGCTTAAGTTGCTTGGAAAAATGAATTGCTAAGAACTTCTCATATGGCTTGTCTGTGAGGAAAAAAGTCTTTATACACGTAGGATACACCTCCTGAATTAATGGGTAAATGACATGGCGTGGAATTGCCTCCAAAACAACTTCTTTTACTTTATCTTCTTTGAATCTCCATACAGAGAAAAACAGATGATGATAATATGATGTCACTAATTACACTCAAACTTTATCATTAAGGGAAAATAAGGTTACCGCAAATGGTATCACCATTGCTCAACTTTCCCCAAAGAGATTTTTCTTTAGAGAACATATCAGGCTAGAAGAGAGTCAATGTGGTACATATACAATTGAAAGAAGTAGTATTGACTTGGCCGTTTTTCTGGTTCCACTATTCTGTATATTCTTTTTCACTGTAATAATGCAAGGCATCTAAGTCCCGTCTTACTGTATTCGAAGAACGAGTTAGTAAAAGATGCCCAGGAAGTTTTTGATCAGAATCCAACAGATAAAGGAATTGAGCTGTGGAATGCGATGATCTCTGCTTACGTCTGCAATGGTTATGTTTATAAAGCCTTGGACGTTTATCTAAGAATGAGATTAAGTGGTTTGAAATGCGACTCTTTTACATTAACAAACGTCTTGTCAGGGTGTAGTTTGGTTTTACGACATGATATTGGCAGGATAGTTCATGAGGACTTGATCAAAAGACCATTACAGAATGATACTGCTGTTCAGAGTTCTCTGTTGACAATGTATGCCAAATGTGGAACCATAGAGGACGCTAATTTGGTTTTTTGTAGTATCCAGGAAAAGGATGTCATTACTTGGGGCTCCATGGCATCTGGTTTTTGCCATAATAAGAAGTTTGTGGAGGCTTTGAGTTTGTTCAAAGAGATCAGAGCCAAAGGTATGACATCAGACTCGACCATCATGGCAAGCGTAGTCATGCCTGTGCTGGTCTTCTGTATGTGAATTTTGGCTGTCGAATCCATGGTTACATCACCAAGAATGGCACTGGATGTGATGTGTTTGTAGGTAGCTCTCTCGTAGATATGTACGGTAAATTTGGGTTGCCAGAGATGGCTGGAAGCTTGTTTACTGACATGCCAGAGAGAAACTTGGTGGCTTGGAATTCGATGATTTCCTGCTACAACAGAAATAACCTTCCTGAATTGTCCATTAATCTTTTCCCTCAGATTATGCAGCACGGGTTGATGCCAGATTCTGTTTCCATCACAAATTTACTAGTTTCGGTTTCCTCACTGGCTGCATTGCAGAAAGGTAAAGCTGTACATGCGTATCTAACGAGACTTGAGATTCAGTCGGATATTCAGGTGGAAAACGCACGTCTGGACATGTACATTAAGTGCGGAAGCTTACAATGTGCACAGTTCATCTTCGAAAACATGAGACACATAAGTCTAGTAACATGGAATTCAATGATCTCTGGCTATGGATCCCATGGAGATTGTTTAAAAGCTCTCAAACTATTCGATGAGATGAAAGGGTTGGGAGTTGTTCCTGACGATATAACTTTTCTTGTCTTGATCTCATCTTGCAGTCATTCAGGGTTGATTGATGAAGGCCAAAGGTTATTCGAGTCCATGAAGCGAGATTACGGGATTGAACCTAAAATGGAGCATTATGTAAACATGGTCAGCCTTTTAGGACGTGGTGGTCTTACCAATTCATTCAGACCATGCCCATTGAACCTGAGTATGGTGTTTGGTTGAGTCTGTTATGTGCATGTCGAACTCATTGTAACATAGAACTTGGAGAATTAGCGGCAAATGAGTTGTTGAAGTTGGATCCCGATAGAGGGAGCAATTACGTTCAGTTGTTAAATTTATACGGAGATGGAGAGCGCTGTGGGACAAGGCAGCCAACTTGAGGTTGAGAATGAAGGAGAAAGGACTCGGAAAGAATCCAGGATGCAGTTGGATCGAGATTAAAGAGAAAGTAGATGTGTTCCACTCGGGGGATTCATCTTCGCGGTGGACATCAGAGATATATGAGATGTTGTCAGATCTCAGTAGAAGCATGGAAGATGACAATTAACTCTTCAGAGGAAGCAGAACTTCAGTTTTGTGTTTAGGAAATCAGAATAGCAATACAGAATTCGGCGTACATAGTCAGATCTCGAGCCTACGTAGGTAAATCCAATACAACTTTTTTTTTTTTTTTTTTTTTTTTTTTTTTTTTTTTTTTGAGACAGTTATAGATCCATATCTATCACATATTGATTCTAGCTAGCTTGATTTTAAGACTTAAGAGACAAACATTATCGCATTCCCATGTTTTACATTCTTACCTACAATAGAAGGCTAAGTGGTCCTAAAATTTCCTTGCCATGCATCTTAGTTTATCCTCACTGCAATCCAGCAATTTTGAGGTCCACAGTCTTAACATGAAAGCTTCTTTTGATTTTTTTTTCGATCCCACACTTTAGGAAGAGCTGCAATCACACTTAATTGGGAAGGCACTCGTACAGTACGAGTGCAGCCTTTAGGGACTTGGCAAAGGTTTCAAGTTCTTTGAGCCCTTCCTTGGGAGATTTCGCTTCCCCTAGCAATCTCACTAAGGCACTACCAACAATCACTCCGTCCGCTCCCCATTCTGCTACCTATGTACAATACAGTACACAACGATTCATTGATTAATATCATTCATTAGCAGATGCATTTGGCATCATTATGTATATATATATATATACCTGTTTCACATGCTCTGGTTTTGATAAGCCAAAACCAACAACCACGGGCTTAGTTGTAGCCTGTAATAGTACTAGTATTAACAATAGCGTATTCATTGAGATGGAGAAACAATAGGGTGATCATCTGAATAAAAATCATATTTAGTGTTAATGGTAGGTTACCTCCTTAATTTCTCGAATTAAATCTTGAACTTGTGAATTTACCGTTGAACGGGGGCCGGTAACTCCCTTTGAACTAACTAGGTATACAAATCCTTGTGAAGCTTCAGCAATGGCTTTCATTCTCTCTGTTGGTGTATCGGGTTTTGTAAGCAACACCTTTAGATGCAACACGAACACTCCAAAGTTAAGCGCAAATTAAACAGCAAATGCAATCTAAGGTTCAATTGAAGCTGAGAAAAACAGATTCATTACTAGTTCAATGTTGTGGTGTAATGTTGCATCTCTTCTCAAAATTTCAGTTTCCTCAAACGGCATATCTGGAACCAAAAGACCTGCAAGAACCTATTCTCAGGTACGTACATACTAAAAATGGCAAAACAGAATGAAAATAAAAAATAGTAGTCCGACTCTGAGGAGTAAATTACGTACCATGCACACCGACACTCTTAATGGTACTCATGAACTCCACAATTCCAACGTCAAGTACTGGTTTGTAATATGTTAACAAGGTAATCGGACATGATATTTGTGGAACAACCTGTAAGTAATTTGTTCATCAAATCAAACAATTCATACATTAAACTGAATCTTGGACATGTTTAAATTGGTGATTGCAACGATAAGGTCACACACCTACCTCTTTTAGCATGGAAATGATGCCATCAAAATTCGTTCCATTCGCTAAAGCACGCCTTGCTGCTGCCTGAATCAAAAACAAAATTTTAACAAATTCATGTTACACCGTAATCAGCTCTCTAGCTGTATATACATGCAAACCTGGTTTATTGGGCCATCGGCGAAAGGATTGTTGAATGGTACACCTAATTCAATGATATCAGCGCCACAAGAATCAAGAAGTTTTAAAGCTTCAGCTGTTGTTTGAAGATTTGGATCCCCAGCAGTTATGTACGGTATGAATGCCACCTTCATCAAAATTCATATACACAGAGAAATGTATTAGTATATATACGTGCTCATAAAGTGAACTGCTAATTAATTAATCAACATACGCTTATACATACTTTGCCTTGTCTTCTTAGTTTGGTGAAGGTCTGAGAGATACTACGACTAGTTGAACTACTCATAACCAGAAATTGTCGACTCTGATTGTTGTGACGACAGTGAAGTTGTTTATTCTTGTAATATTGATGCAGAGGTGAAAAAATATAAGTATTTTTTCTCAGTGAGAGCTCCATATTTATATGTAGAATAAAAAAAACAAAGCTGCTTAAGTTCTAAATTTATATTGCAAGACTTGAATGTTCTACTAATGTAACATGAAGATGATCAAATAAAGATATTTATTGAAAGCGTACGACTACTAAGTAACACACAAGGTCTGTATATATGGCTCGTGAGAAATGAATAAAGCATGGTCATCAGACATATCATGTCATGCTTTAATAATTGACATGCATTTTTTTTTTTTTTTTTTTTTTTTTTGATGGAAAAGATCATATATTAGAGCTAGCAAATGTAATACAACAGATTTACAAAATCATCTTTATCAAACAAATTATGATCCATGCTAGATTTGTGAACTCGTTGATGTAGGTTTTCCGACATGTGTTGTAACCTTTTTAGTCTAGCCTCCTTAGCTATGTAGTCTCTGCTGCCTTGTTGTTTTTTCTCCTTATGAATTTCACTTTAGCTTGGGGGAGCTCGTCCAGAATTATTCTTATTTCCTGCAAAGTATTTTCTGCCGGCCACGGATATTCTGAAGTCACCCTGTTTAATTTTTCTGCCAACGCTTACAGTCAGTTGCAATGACCACGCTTTCAGCAAGGCTTTTGCTTCCGCATGAAAAGCTGACGTAGCCTACTCCGAACCCGCCGAGAGGTGCATGAAACTCTCTTCATCTACAGAATACAAGATGAAAGCATATCCCATCGAAGAGTCTTCTTTTTTGTAAGATGCATCAATGAATATTATCCAGTCCGAATTCAGGTTGGACCAAGAATTGTTGACTGATATTTTCTTTTGATCCTCCTTATTACTTTGAATGGTATTTGACGGGGTGGAATTTAAGAAACCATTTATTTGTCCTAATAAATTGACTGGGTCTGGATGAATTTCTTCAAAAACAACCGAACATCTGTATTTCCAAATGAACCAAAGTGTTGTGGATATTTTTACTTGAAGATATTTTAGATCCGCTTCCGTAATCCACCAATTAGCCCAATCAATAGGCAAGCTGTGAGAATAAGCGATGATTATATTATGTAGAGATAGACCAAACCAAACTGTTGTTGCAAAAGGGCACTCACAGAAAAGATGAGTCTCCGTTTCTTGCACTTGATTATTACATAACCGGAAAATCGGGTCAATTTCCTCATTGTGAGCACCTAATCTTGCCGACGTCGGAAGGACTCTTTGCACTATTTTCCAGATGAAAAGCCGAATTCTAGGGATAGCTTGGATTTGCCAGATCTTGCTCCACGGGAAATCTGGGTTATCATAATTGTCGGGATCCTGATTGACTAGAAATATATAAACATTTTTAGCCGAGAATTTTCCGGATTGATGGTGTCCTCCATCGAATAATATCTTGTTCGTTATTCCTGGGGTTTAAAGCTAGGATTTTTTCCTTATCCTCTGGGTAGAAAAATTGGTTTAGCTTTTCGTTGTCCCATTTATTCTGATCTGTAATTATTTCTTGAACTCTTGTTGGAGCCTGTTCTTGACTGTTGGTTTTTTTTTGGATTATATCAGTATTGGGTATCCATCTGTCTTCCCATATTTTCACCGAAGCTCCGTTTTTAACTTGCCAAATAAAATTACCTTTTATTAGCTCTAGACCTTTTTGAATGCTAGTCCAAATCCGCGATAGATTCGAAATTTTGGATTTTTCTAGGGGGTGGGAACTCGGAAAGTATTTTGCTTTTAATAATTTAACCCATAATTGGTCTTGTTATGTGACCAGTCTACTAGCAAGTTTGGTAAGGAGGGCTAGATTAAAGTGATGTGGGTTTTTAATTCCTAAGCCGCCTTGGATAACGAGGACATGCATTTACTTTAGAAGAAAAAATCCATCATATTCATGTATTACAAATCAGCTATGTACTAATCGAATAAGTGGTACAGTGGTCCTTAAGAGCAACTGCAGTGGGCGACTAAACCCATTTATTTGGTCTCTGAACTAGGCGTAGCGGGACGGACCATCGACCAAATACCAGACTAAATGAACAGTGGGCGATTATATTTGGTCGGGGGACCAAAGACTAAACCCAAATATAGTCGAGCGGTGATATAGTTTACGCCCCAAAACCAAGGCGGTGATATAGTTTACGCCCACACCCGCGTGGATATAGTTTACGCCCACATCGGGCGGTGATATAGTTTACGCCCACCTTTTTTTTTTTTTTTTTTTTTTTTTTGTTAGGCGAACATTATATGTGATCCTGGTGTGGGGCGAACATTATATGTGATCCCCACACCAGGCGGACATTATATGTTCGCCCCATTTTTTTTTTTTTTTTTTAGTCGGGCGGGGATAAAGTTTACGCCCCACACCAGGCGAACTTATACTCCCCGCTCGACTAAATTTACTCGCCACCCACTGCGTCACACGACGGACCAAACTAAAATTTGGTCTTTTTTTTTGGTCTTTGATCTTTGGGTTTAGTCGCACCACTGCAGTTGCTCTAAGGATGGTGGAAGCTGCATTAAGTGATTGCCGGGGTTTGATTGAGGATGCGATTGAGACGTCCATATCGCGTATGTATCGATGGAAAGGAAGAAGATGACTATCGAAGAGATTGTTCATGGTACATCGTAATCGAAGTAGATGGTGAACCACCGATATAAAGACCTTGATACGTTAGTGACAAATACAGCTAACATTTCCTGGCTTGATTGGGGTATACCCAGATTAATTGGGGTATACCCAATCTCAAGGGGACATGGTGTGTCATTATTAAAAAGGGTGATTTTTACTTTAATACCCTTGAACTAATTAAATCTTAAAAATAAACTCATTTCTTAATTTCATTAACCCTAAAATTAAAAAACTAAACAACTCTTAATCTTCTCTTCTTCTTTCTTCATCTTCATCTTCCATCAACCAAAGTCATATAAAAATCTTCAACTTTGATTTTCCAAAAAATTGTTGACTCTACCAAATGAAAAGAAGACTATAAATGATGTTTAAACTCAAACCCATCATTGTGTTGTGTGATTTGATTGTTATATTAAGTTAGAAATCGAAAATTATGATTTCTGTGTTTTTGGTCGGCAAGGTCGTAACATGCATATCTTGCCGACTTTTCATAACAGCCATGGCGGCGACTGTAAATTTTTCAACAGCCGGCGGGGTATTTTTTGAATACCTTGCCGCCTTGTACCGCCGGCGGGGTATTTTTCTCAACAGCCGGCGTGGTTTTTTTGTAGACCTTGCCGACTAATATTTTTCAATAGCCCTCTCCTGTGTGTCAAAAAAACTAAAGTCGGCATGTTCTTCATTTACATACCTTGCCGACTTATACCGCCGGCGGGGTATTTTTCACCAGCCGGCGGGGTTTTTTTGTAGACCTTGCCGACTAATATTTTTTCAATAGCCATCTCCTGTGTGTCAAAAAAAAAAAAAAAGTCGGCATGTTCTTCATTTAAATACCTTGCCGGCTAAAATTGGTCGGCATTTTATTCAAACAAAGACCATGCCGGCCATATATAGCCGTCACCTTATTCAAACCTCTACCTTGCCGACCTTTGACATTTTTGAAAACCAAATTTTTTGATCTTAATCGAACTCACAAGACGGATTAAAGGTTTAATCTCTTTGAATTTTCATTTTCAAGATTTTTTATCTAAACTCAATTAATTAGCCTAATCAGTTTTTTAGTGTTAATTATAAAAGGGCATTTTTGCCATTTTGAAAATATTTGGTTAAGGGGTAACCTCTTTTACTTCAAAATGACCAGATTTTATCTTATTGGGTATACCCCAATTAGTTTGGGTATACCCCAATCAAGCCGGGTAACATTTTATGTTGAAAATATAAACTTGATTTGTGCTAAAATTAAACTAGAATAGTCTAGACATAGCTAGCACGTCCTAGCTAGGTGGGATAGTGATCAATCAGCTAGACTAATAGTCTAGAGATTTCCGTGATGTAAAGAAAGCAGAGTTGGTACTACTATAGAAATGTGCGTAGTAGTCTAGAATTGTCCTTGATCAAAGTCGGTAGTGAATATTCCAGAGAAGGGTAGAGCCTATAGTGTCGTTTCAATGTTCCCTATAAATAGGGCAGTAGTGATTTTGGTAGAGTTGTAGTTGAGTGGAAACACAAGTGGTAAGGTACTAAGGTGTAAAAAAAAAGAGTGTCTGTTGTAAGAGAAGAAAGGTCTTGTACGACCAAAAGAGTTTTGAGTGTAATAAAAGCTTTTTGTTTCCCTTAAACATTCAGTTGAGTGTTGTGAGCCTATTTTCAATCTCTCTTAAACCATTCAGTCCTTTAGCTCCTAAATCATTTCCAACAAAGGAGTATTGTTGTAAACTTTAAGGAGTATTTTGCAAAATTCCTTCAAAGGCTTGGATAAAGTGAAGAAGGTGCGGTTGCAAACTTTAAGAGGTGAGTTTGAATCTCTCTCCATGAAAGAGTCTGAATTAATATCAGATTATTTTTCAAGAATTTTAGTTGTCGTCAATTAACTAAGAAGAAATGGTGAGGTCATGAGTGATAGTCGTGTGATTGAAAAAATATTGCGGTCACTCGTTCCGAAATTTGATTATATCGTCGTTGCAATTGAGGAGTCCAAAGACGTCGAATCCATGACCGTAGATGAGCTCATGGGATCGCTACAAGCCCATGAAGAAAGAATGAGAAAGGGAAGCAAAGAGGGAGCAGTAGAACAAGTTCTACAAGCAAAGCTCACTTTGAAAGACAAAGGAGAGAGCTCTAGTAATAATGCTAGAGGAAGAGAACACAGCTACTACGGCGGAAGAGGAAGAGGCAAGCAGAATAACGATGATCAGAGGGGCCATAGGTCAAGTTTCACAAGATTTCGTGGCAGAGGAAACAATTCATGGCACAACAATAACAGGTCAAGGTATGACAAATCTCAAGTTGAGTGCTATAATTGTCATAAGCATGGTCATTATGCTTCGGACTGTCGATCTTCTTCAAATAATGTCGAGGAGAGAGCAAACTACGCTAGTAAAGAAAATCAAGAAGACCAGACCTTGTTGGTGGCGTGCAAAGGAGGTGACTATGATGAAAATTATACACTACAAGAAAACATGACTTTAGTGACGATAGTTTTTGCGGCGAAGAATATTTCATCATTGAATCTTAGTTATCGTGACCAAAATAATTTTTGTCACTGTTGTTAGATTTTCAGCAACGGGACTCGGGTTTCGTCACTCTTAAGTTTTTAGTGACCTTATTTAGAGACGAAATAATGTCTAGTCACTAATGAATTTTTTGTGATTATATATGTTTGTCACTATTTAATGCTATTGTGATGATGCTAAAAAATTGACATAAAATCTTTTTGGTGATAATTTATAAATTTCGTTATAGTGATGAAACTAAATGTTTGACGCTATATTTATTTTTAGTGAGCATCAGCTTGTTTGGTTGCAAATATTTATATAGTAACAACTTATAATCGTCACAAGAAAGAACATTCACAACAAACTAGATTTTGTCACTTTAGACATTTTCAGTGACACTATAAATTCACAGCAGTTCGTGATTTCAGTGATTAATGAAATGTGCGGCACCAAGGAGAAGTTCGTGGAGCTTGATGAATCAGTTTCCGGTAACGTGACGTTCGGAAATGGAGCGAAAACTCCGGTGAGTGGTCTTGGCAAAATCTTGATTCGGTTAAAAAATGGAAGTCACCAATTTATTTCTAATGTTTACTATGTCCCTAACGTAAAAATGAATATATTAAGTTTGGGACAACTCTTAGAAAAAGGATATAGGATGAAGATGGAGAACCTTAGTTTTTTCATAAGAGATAAGAGAGGAAAACTAATTGCCAAAGTGCCAATGACGGGAAATAGGATGTTCTATCTGAACATTCAAAATGATGTTGCAAGATGTCTGACTGCTTGTGTGAAAGACTCGTCATGGCTCTGGCATCTTAGGTATGGACACCTCAATTTTGGAGGATTAAAACTACTGTCCAAACAAAATATTGGTAGAGGTTTGCCAAGCATAGACCACCCAGATCAACTTTGTGAAGGATGTTTACTTGGGAAACATTTCAGAAAAAGTTTTCCTAAGGAAACGTTCTCAAGAGCCAGAAGACAGCCGCAGTTGGTTCACACATATGTTTGTGGACCAATAAAGCCAAGCTCGTATGGTGGAAATAACTATTTCCTCATATTTGTCGACGATTTTAGTCGAAAGAGATGGGTTTATTTCTTGAAACAAAAATCGGAGGTTTTCTCCAATTTCAAGAAATTTAAATCCCTTGTGGAGAAAGAAAGTGGCTTTGAAATTGTGGCAATGAGATCAAACAGAGGAGGTGAATTTACCTCGAAGGAGTTCGAGTCTTACTGTAAAGACAATGGAATCCGTCGGCCTCTTACGGTTCCATATACACCTCAACAAAATGGATTTTCCAAAAGGAGAAACAGAACAATTCTCAACATGGCCCGGAGTATGCTGAAGATAAAGAGAGTGCCCAGGGAGTTTTGGGCAGAAAGAGTTGATTGTGCGGTTTACCTGATAAACCGATGTCCCACAAAAAGCGTGTGGAACATGACTCCTTTAGAAGCATGGAGCGGAGTAAAACCGGGTGTATCACTTACGAGTATTCGGAAGTATCGCATATGCTCATGTGCCGAGTCAACTGAGAACGAAGCTGGATGACAGGAGTTCCAAGTACATATTTATCGGTTATGACTCTCGATCCAAGGGATACAAGTTGTACGATCCAATCAATAGAAAGGTCGTCACAAGCAGAGATGTGGAGTTCGATGAAGAAGGCATCTGGGATTTTGGTATTCAAGAAAAGGATTATAATTTTCTTCCTATCTTAGAAGAAGAAGAAGAAGAAGAAGAAGAAGAAGAAGAAGAACCACCGAAGAAACCGGAAAAATAACACACGGGAGCTAACACTTCCGAAAGGACAGCTACTTCACCACCTCAATCACCTCCTAAAGAGTTGCCCAAAAATGCATCATAATGGTCCATCATCATCTTGAAGTTGAAAAAGGCTTTATACGATGAAAGTTCAAGCGAAAGTCTCTTACGGACGAGGAGTTTGAAACGCAATAACCCAATAATATCTATGGGGACAATATATCTCTATTTTGTCTTTTTGCAGAAAGTGAACCAATAAATTTCAAGAAGAAGCTTGAGATACTTTAACTTGTCAAGAAAGCAAGAAATGGAGAAAGGCGATGGATGAAGAAATCAAGGCTATTGAGAAAAATAACACCTGGGAGCTTGTAACACTTCCGAAAGGACAAAGAGCGATTGGAGTGAAATGGGTGTACAAAGCCAAGAAAAACTCTAAAGGGGAGGTTGAAAGATACAAGGAAAGATTGGTTGTAAAAGTTTACAACAGATCATTAACCAACTATAGAAAGAAAGCAGTCTAGAATTGTCCGAGAAATGTGCCGAGTTGGTACTACTATAGAAATGTGCCGAGTAGTCTAGAATTGTCCTTGTTCAAAGTCGTAGTAAATAATAAATTAGCTAGTGAATATTCTAGAGAAGGCTAGAGCCTATAGTGTCGTTTCAATGTTCCCTATAAATAGGGCAGTAGTGATTTTGGTAGAGTTGTAATTGAGTGGAAACACAAGTAAGTGGTAAGGTGTAAAAGAAAGAGTGTCTGTTGTAAGAGAAGAAATGTCTTGTACGACCAAAAGAGTTTTGAGTGTAATAAAAGCTTTTTGTTTCGGAAAATGGGTCATTTTCCAAAAAAAATTTAAAACATGGTTCAAATGGACGAGTAAAAATTATTAGGGTGAAATGGACACTAAAAAAATATCAAAGATGAAACTGGATGCATTCTGATGTAAATTAAAAATAAGAAAAAGAATTTGAAAATGGGTAGGATGAAATGAAACTGGTTACATCCTAGCTATTTTTATATTTTTATCCATTTAAACAGTATCAAAATCTAAATATCTTTTTCACCCATGAATTATTGATTTTGGTCTTTTTAACCAATTTTGTGTTTTTGTTCCCTTAAACATTCACTTGAGTGTTGTGAGCCTATTTTCAATCTCTCTTTAACCCATTCAGTCCTTTAGCTCCTAAATCATTTCCAACATTTATACCTGATGATGACATTAAGATTGGAATGACAGAATTCGAAAGTTTAATGTTACCAATTACTGTTTCGAAACTTTCAATCGGTATAGGTTGACTACCGTTGACTCTTCATCTACATTTTCGTTAGAAATCGACGTTCTTTAACTTTTTCATTCATTCTTTTGCCGTCTCTTCATCATCTATATGTATATATATGTGTGTAATGTCGCCTTAAAATTAATTAAGTACTGCAAACCTTCAGAGTAAAAAGATTTATCTGTAGTTGAATATCAAAATGCAAAGCTAATTCAGTTTTCGCCCGATCGAATTGAAACACTTGAAAATCAGACAAGGAAAAATTAGAATGCGAATTCGTGCACGCTCCTTAACGAGGGTATATTTCACATTTCAATCTCTACCCTTGATTTAATTTAGGGAGTAATGTAACGAGGGCCGTGATTCTAAACATGGAGAGTAATGGGGCCATCAGTTAAGTAATCAACCAATCAGAAGAATATGTGAAATATACTCTCGTTAAAGGAGTGTGAACAGATTTGGACTCGAAAAATTACAACTACTTGTTTACCGTTGATGATACATTTCTATGTAATACGATTACGGACACGTCTGCTTGTCTGTCTTCGTACACAAGTAGTGTACATGTAGCTCGTGAAATGTCATGTCATACTTTTATATTGTGTCCTATTAATTTGTAGGTACATGCACTGTTTTTTTTTGATGGAAAAGCAAATTGTATTAATCAAATAACAGAGTATAAGAGATTTATAATCTCATTTTTGATAAAATATTGGAAATAACACTAGATTTTAAAACTCTTTGTTGAATATTGGAAGACCTGTGACTAAGATTCTTTATCCGAGCTTTTTGAGCAATGTAATCCGCTGCATAGTTATATTTCTTATTTACATACTTTATCTGGGCCTGTGGAAGATTTTCCAGTATTTAGATAGTATCCTGAATTGTATTATCCGCGTTCCAAGGAGAATCTTTACAAGTCTTGTTGATCGTTTCCGCCAATGTTTTGCGATGCTGTTGCTATCGAGCCACTAGATAATATATTTTCACTTAACCATGAGGAGGCTTTTAACAAGGCTTTTTGATTATGTATGAAAAGCTGAGGAGGCCCACTCCAATCCCGATGTAATGTCGAAAGATTCATTGTCCACTGAGTAAAGTAGAAAGGCATATCCCATCGTTGAATCTTCTTTTTTAAAAGCCGCATCAATAAAGATTATCCAGTCCGACTTTAAGTCGGACCATTTTTCCCTGGGGATATTTCTTTCTTTGTTCCTCAAATGTTTTTGGATCTTTCCTTGAGAATTCTGGTGTAAGAATTTATTGATTTGCTCTATGAGGTGAATCTAAGGGTGCACACGGTACGGTTCGGCTCGGTTCTTGCCGAGACCGAGTACCTGTACCTCCCTAGCCTCGGTTCCTATTTTTTGGACCGGTACCTGTACCCTGTACCTCGGTTCCGATACTATTCGGGACCAGTACGGTACCAGGTACGGTTCCGGTACTAGTCTCGGTTCCAGACAAAATTTTTGCTGAGACTGTCGTTATGAATTATGATGCTCAAGCCTGGTGCCTAAATCATGAGAGGTCTCTGTTGCTGCAATCGAATTATGGGCTAACTTTATTTATCTCCTTTATTTCTGTCTAGAATATTGTTTCCGACGAAGCACTCTGGTAAAATAACATGCATTTAGGTGGAGAAACTCTTAAAACTCTTTTCATTTCATTGTTAAACACTACCAGAGCATCCACAGTGAAAATATGTAAAACTGCTTGTTATCACATTTTATGCTGGCAGTTTCATTGTTAGACACTTATACACCATAAGAGCATTTTACGCCGTCAGTGATTTATAAGGCTCATGCGAATGTTAAGTGTTATATATCAGTTTTGAATTTTAAAAGTTGCACGAGATTTTATTCTCCATGTGAGTTTTCTAGTGGTTGGATTCCCGCGGGGTTTCAAAACCTTTTAATAGATCACTTTTGCAAGTGTGGCTTTTGGGGGTGAGTCACAGGAGTTTTATCATTTATTCCAAAATTTCTTTACGGTAATTCTCAGAAGACTTCACCCTATGTCCAACACTTGCTTGTAGATTTGTTTAAGTTCATGATGCCGTACTTCCGAGATGCTGGAAAAGCTCAGCTTGGAGAACCTGTTCATTATTCCTCTATATAGGTACTTGGCGTGTTCTGCTATTGCTTCTTCATGATTTTTAATCTAGACAACGGGAACACATTACTTGTCCTATGGTTGTCAGACTAGTAACACCAAACCAACCAATTTCAATAAAAACTTTGTACTGTGCAACTGCTGAAATTTTCATTTTATTCCTAGAGTGGCATTTTATATAGGGGTGTTATTAGAAGACGCCTGTGGTTTCTCTTCTAGGATACCTGAGTTGGATTATGCTGGTTCCATTCTAAGAGATTATCATGAGGTTGTCGTTTTGTCACGGCTAACCTAGCATCCAATCAGTGTTTTACTATCCCTGAACCGCTGCGGCATGCTAAGCGAAATTATGCTGTCATAGTCTTCGATCCGGTTAAATCCAATAACTGCACAATCGTTCTGCCTCGTGCATGCATTGGTTCTCCAAGGTTGGACATATTTTCTTCTGAAATTGGCAAGTGGGTTGAGCATAAATTTGTGCATGGAAATTGAATTGACTGACTTAAGCATCTACTTAGCCGGAGCTAAAAATCCCAACCTTTGGCTAATTCAACCGTATACTTGGATGGGATGTTATGCATATTAACGTGCCGTGTGCAGTTCGGCCTCGAATCACTAAAAGTGTCAGCTCAAGTCGGTGATCGAAGTGGGTTCATTAGGCAGTCCAGAGACATAGGTGTTCTCAATATTGCATTAGCTTTCTGAAAAAATTCAGTAAACTTGAAGGAATTGACAGATATCAAACGAGTGATCAGACTAAAAAATTCAGTATAAATGAATTACTAAGAAATGCTGGAATCAAAAGGATTACACTGCATACATATAAAATGATGAATGCAAAAGACTGCATTACAAATTCATCATTCAGTGCATCTACAAAACTAATGGCTATTATTGTTTATTACCCCTAAATCTAATGGCTATTACTACTCGGTATATTCGGTCCGGGACGGTACGGGACTTGGATAGGACCGTGTACCTGTACCTCCCTAGCCTCGGTTCCTATTTTTTGGACCGGTACATGTACCCCCTTCCTCGGTTCGGTACGAAAACAGGTACGGTTCCATCGGTTCCGGGACGGTCCGTCGGTCCGGCTCGGTTCCTGTGCACCCTTAGGTGAATCGTATTTGGGTTGATTTTTTCGAAAACCACTGAACATATGTACTTCCAAATAAACCAAGATATAGTTGCGATATTATCAGACCATTGTAAGAATTCTTGATCCGTGATCCACTCATTTATCCAATTAACCATGGATTGCGAACCAATTCTCGTATTCACTGCTTCTAGAGAAAGACCAAACCAATTAGGCAAAAACCGAAACAAGTGTTGTTCTGATTCTCGCTCCTGTGAATCGCACATTGGGAACTCTGTGTTTATGTCTGTATTATGTGCTCCGAGTCTTGAATTAGTTGGGAGGGCTTTTTGAGCTAATTTCCAGACAAATAATTTGATTCTCAGAATTACTTGTATCTTCCATATTTTTTTCCATGGAAAGGTATTTAGGCTATTGTCTTCCTGGTTTTGATTTATAATAAAGTTATATACATTTTTTGCCGAGAATATTCCTGAGGGGTGATGCTGCCATCTGATTTTGTCTTGTTCTTGTCTTTTCGGAGAAATGGCTAGAATCTTAGCTTTTATATCTGGTTCAAATTAGGTATTGAGCTTGTCTTGATCCAAAGTATCTTCAGGAGTTATTAACTAATTTACCCTTTGCGGAAAAAGATCTTGAATATTAATGGGTTTTTGAATAATATTTGTATCAGGCACCCATTTGTCTTCCCAAATTTTTGTAGAAGTTCCATTTTTTACTTGCCAGACAAAATTACCTTTAATGAGCTCCAACCCCTTTTTTATGCTAGTCCAGATCCATGATAATTTATAAGACCTAGAAAACTCCAGAGGATGAGAGTTTGGGAAGTATCTTTCTTTGAGAAGTTGAGCCCAAAGTTGATCTTGGTCTGAAATGAGACGACTGGCTAGTTTAGTAAGGAGAGCCATGTTAAATTGGTGTGGTTTCTTGATACCTAGGCATCCTTGAGAAATACGCTTGCATATGCTGATCCAGGACTTTATATAGCCTCCTCTGCTCTTGGGTTTATTTTTATTCCACCAAAAGTCTCTTTGGATTCTGTCTATTTGATCTAGCGTTTCTTTAGGAAGAGAGATCACTTGCATCTGGTAAGTTGGAAAGCCTTGAAGGATGGAATTTATTCCACCAAAAGTCTCTTTGGATTCTGCCAACTTGAGAGAGTGACTTAGATTTCCAACCTTGAAGAGTGGCGTAGTATTTTTGTAGAAGAGGTTCGAAATTTTCTTTTATATTTTTATCAAAGAAAAGAGGGGTTCCTAGATATCTATCATTTTTTGTCATTAAGGGAACTTTTAGAATCTTCGCAATGATTTTCCCATGTTTCGGGTGAATTCTAAGACTGAAATAGATACCTGATTTTTGGAGGTTTACCATTTGACCCGTACTCTCGCCAAATATTGATAAAATATCTAACAGGTTTTTTGCTTCGCATAGGCTAACTCTTGTGAATAAAAATTGTCATATGCGAAGAAAAGGTGTGAAATATTCGGGGCATCTTTATTTATCTGGAGGCCCGAAATTTTATTTCGGAAACTGCTTTTTCTAGGAGTCTAGAAAGAATCTCCATGCATATTAAGAACATGTATGGTGAAAGCGGGTCACCCTGTCTTAGGCCTCTAGAAGTGGAAAAATTCGGATCTAGAGAGCCATTTAGAAGGATAGAAAATGAAGTGGTTCAAATGCACTGCATCATGGGGTTAACCCACGAAAGACCAAAACCAAACGCTGATAGAGCCGATTTGATGAAATTCCACTATACTCTGTCAAAGGCTTTTGAGAGGTCTAATTTTAAAGCGAAGTTTCCCTTTGTAGCTTTTGAGTTTTTCATAGAGTGAATAAGCTCATGGGCAATGATAATGTTATCTGTTATTTGTCTCCCGGGAAGAAAAACAGATTGATTAGGGGATATTATCTTGTTTAAGATAGGCTTTAGCCTGTTAGCTAGAATCTTGGATATGATCTTGTATATTGTGTTGCTCAAGCTGATGGGCCTAAAATCTGCTCGGGTTTAGTGGGTGACTATTTTAGGAATCAAGGTTATGAAGGAATGATTTAACTCTGGGTTTAGGATTCCGGTTTTGAAAAATTCTTGAATAGTGTAGGTTATATCCGGGCCCATTATATCCCAGATGGATTTAAGGAAGCCTGGTTTAAACCCATCTGGTCCTGGAGCTCCCCACTGATTCATCTTGGAAATTGTATTCCAAATTTCTTCTTTTGAAGGAATATCAATTAAAGAAAATTTTTTGACCTCAGAGATGCAAGGTTCAATAAAACTTGATAAGTCTTCCACCGAGTTGTTCTGCGATGTGCCTATCTGAGTAAAATGGTTTACCAGAAGGGTATTGATTTGATCTCTGTCTGAAAGCCAAAGACCCGATGGTTCTCTAAGAGAGTTTATAGAATTGATTATTTTCCTATTGGAAGTTATAACATGGAAATATTCCGTGTTTTGGTCATATTCCTTGAAAAATTTATCTCTTGAAATTTGATGATAGTAATCATTTTTGATTCTTTACCATTTGCCTAATTCCGCTTGGAGTTGTCTAATTTTATCTAGATTTTTGGCGAAATTTCCAGTTCTATGTAGGCTTTCAATCCTATTATTCAGGGATTTAATATTTTTATGGATGTTTTCAAACACATCTGAATTCCATTGAGATAAATCCGAGGATAATAGTTTAAGCTTCGAATAGATATTCCTGTCATGTGTAGTGCTGGAGTGAAAATTCCAAGAGTTGGCAACTATCGAAGCTAAGGTAGGATGAGACAACCAAGATCTAATGCATCTAAATGATTTTTGTAATTTTTGTTTTTCTGGATTTAAATCAAGAAGGAGCGGTGTATGATCAGAACCAACTCTAGGCAGATGACTCACCTTTGTGTCTGGAAAATTATGCGTCCATTGGAAGGATGTTAAAGCTATGTCGATTCTTTCACAAATATTGGCATCACTTTCTATGTTATTAGACCACGAGAATGGCACTCCTTCGTACCCCGTATCTTGAAGCCCCAAAGAATCTATTGTCCGAAGTATGCAAGATTTGCTACTTGAACTAGTTTTATTTCCACCTTGTTTTCATCTGGATCTAGAATAACGTTTAAGTCGCCTATTAGTAACCAAGGTTTGTTGACCTGTTGAGCAATGTTAGCAATATACGACCATTGTTCAAATTTAGCTTCCACCTCAAATGCACCGTAAACACAAGTGATTATCACCTTAGTTATTCCAATTTTTGTTTCAAAATGGCACACATTTAGGTTTGAAAAAATCAGATGCATTTCTATGTTGTTGTGCCACGCTATTGCCATCCCTTTTGCAATTCCCACGGAAGGTACTATAAAGCAATCAACGAATTGTGATTTTTTCAGGAAAAGTTCCATTCGAGACAGCGGCGCTTTTGTCTCGGCAAGGAAGATTATGTATGGCTTATAAAATTGATTGAGGTTGTTGAAGTGATCCTGAGTAATTGGAGGTCCAATTCCTAGGACGTTCCAAGAGAGAATTTTCATAATGTCACCAGAACAGGGGATGAAGTCTATTTCTACTAGGAAGTTGAAAAGAGTATGTATTGGACAGGAAAGAAATATATTTGACAGAGGTACTGAAAGCTCAAATGAATTAAACACAATTAAAAATAAAATTCAAGAGAGAACTGCTATTACAGATGAAGGGAGAGACAAAAATCCAGAAGTGGGATTACTAAAATAAGGGGGAAATGCGATCAGAAAAGAACAACTATTAATAATTTAACAGGATTAAAGGAACAGCTTACCGACCCAATAACCACATTAAGGAAACCGTTAAATCTTTGTAGTATCTGTTAAAAAGATGGCGAGGGAGAGCGGAAAATGCTTGCCAAGAAGAGAGCAACTGATGGGGTCAAGAAGTACCATAAATACTAATCAAAATGTTACATCGCACGGAAACTAATCAACCAAACTCATTATTGAGATAAGGGAACTTAGGAGAAACACTACCTAATTAATTAAAAATGTAATGTTTAAAAGCTGCATCAAAAAACGGCTAACGAAGAAAACAATGTTTTGAAAAGAATTGCCGGGAAAGATTGAACTTTCAAATAAACCGAGCCAATGATAAATTGAGTAAGAGGAGAGAAACACTAAACCAAATATGTCTCGAAAGGGAAAAGAAACAATAACACTAAGCCAAATTGAGCCATGAGACAATTGAAAAGCATCCCTTATAGACGCAAAATAAGGATGATTTTTGGGAATTGCTGGACAAGATTAGAAACGATAACCGCTAGATTCAACCATTTTACCGGAAAGAAACCTTGAAACCAGACGAGAGATAATCTGACAAAACACCAAAATAGTAAGAATATAGCGACCAAAACTACGGACAGTCAACAGAAATACAACAGATCCAATGGGTGATAACTATTTTACATGGGGAAAAACCAGACCTTAAGACATTGGTCTGACACGGTACCAAAATAGTTAGGCCGAAGTGAGGGAAATACTTAGGAAAGTCGACAACACAACAATACGATCAACACTACTTTGAAATCTTAACCAATCAAGTAAACGAATGAAAATACTTTAAATTGATTTTGGGAAGGGCTAGGACGAATTCTGAAAAAGAAGGAATACAGTCAAACACTTTGAGTGCAATAATAACATGAAAAGGACTCACAGACAATAAACCAACAGTCTGAGAACAAAGGGAATTTTTATCTAAAATTAGATAAAGAACACCGGTAAGAATTGGAAAGAAGATACTGACCAGAGACAACACTAAACAATTTGATAAATGGAACACTAGCCAATTTTAAAGAATGCATCAAATAAGTCATTAGAAACAGATGAGTAGCAGCCCCTGTTGCTAGAATAAAAGATGAGACAAGAAGAATCAAACCTCGGGGAAGGATAGAGAAGTCCTTGATTTATTGAATTGAGATGGATGATGAAAACCCCTATAGATCGAACTCCGATTCATGGATAATAGAAGTTCAAAAATTGAAACCCCGGCTTGTACAGTTACACACGAGCAACAAGAAGAGCAAGGTGTAATTCGCCATATGAGATAGAGTAGAATCAGATATTACAGTAGATTAAACGGCCCTTAACAGGACTACATGGTCGGTAAACCAAGAAATTAGACTGACATAGGAGATAGACAGATAAGATTAACGGATAATTCAGATAATTGGAAAAACAAATCAATCGACAGAAGATTTAAGGGATTCAAGGGATTTTAATCCTGTTAATTGAACATGCAGAGGATTTGGATTACAAAACGCTTGAGGATTTGGTACATGCACAGTTAAAGATCCAAATTATTATATCCTTCATTAGGCATAGCAATTCTTAACCTAGACCAAATTAACACTTGCAAGTAATCACATTTTAATAATATGATTTCGGATGAATTTCCCGTGTTGTGGTTAAAAGCCGAATCAAGCTTGATTATTAGAGCTTCTGTCCCCACTTAGAATATTTAGACCAATAGAAATCTTTGGTTGTTTCCCACCATCGATTTTATGTTATTTGTGTATTTGCAGGAAATCCTACAACACTACAAGAAAGTGAGTCTATTGCTACACCACTTCGCCACACATCAACAAAGAGTGAGGCAATAGGTAGGTTTTAACCTCACCACACTAAAGGTGTGGCATTAAGTGGGACCTTTTGCAACACCTATAAATAGCCGAGGCAAAAAATTAACTTTTTGCCACATATAACTTTTAACCGCGGCAACAAGTCTATTTTATGCCACATCGGTGTGGCAATGTATTCAAATAAAATAATTAATATAATTTTGATTCTTTTTTACCACACCTGTACTGCTATAACTATATATAAAAAAATTAATAAATCAATATAATTATTAAGTAAATTAGTAAATCAATAAAATTATTATGTAAATACATTGGTGGATGGCCCACCACTAACCGTCTGGAACAATACAGATTTTGGGGAGACTCTTACGTGCCTTGTATTCTCATTTTAGTTCCATCATAATAAAAAAAATATATCTCTTTTTAGTCTTATGAATTGTTAACAAACTATACGGGACCTACGTGTACACATGAGATGTACAGTTTGTAAACAAGCTTCCATGACCCATTAAATTGATTTTTTTGATATTACAACAATGATGAGTTTCTAGAATTAATAAAAAAGAAAAGAAAATCGGGTTACTTCATGTGATTCACACGCGCGCCCATGAACCAAACCCCCATTACTGGACGGAGAAAACGAAGAACAGAACCAGTGAAGTTTGACTTCGTATCAACGACGGAACCAGGAATTTATGTTTGGGTGGGCTATTTTGTTTTTCTCGAACTCTGAACTTAATTCATCTCAACTGCGAGAATGACAATCGTAGTAATATAGTTAAAACGAGTATGGGTATGCAACACGATCTCTTTTCCTTGGAGCACAAAGCTTTGAATCAAAAATTTTCATCTTGTAACTAATATAAGGGACGAATAATTTGCGTATCGAAAATAATAATCCTGATTTATTTAGGCAAAAGGCCGCCCAATTTTTTTCTAGTTTCAAAGGTTATTATAGGGATGAAAAAATATTTGGAGTTTGTACATATACGCATAATAAGTCATGACATATTGTATTTTTGTCTCATGAATACACTGCATTTTTAGATTATACATAGATATACATAAAATTGTAGTCACTTCATAGAAGAAAATGAATTTTTGGACAAACACTTGATTTTTTTTCTTTTTTTAAAGGTGGACAAACGCTTTCTTAGTTAAAGACAAGACAACCCCATTTGACACAGTTTTATTTTATCAAACTGACACGTAACAGGTGAGCCCATTCAATACCTGATTTTAAGAAACATCATGAATAGTTGTTTTACCCTATAGCCTTTGAACGGTTGAGATGCTATTCAAAAATTAATTCATGCGGGACCGGGTTCCAAAATCTTTTGATTTCTTCCACGCAGAATCATCATATCTTAAAAATTAATGGGCAAATTAAAATTTACACCTGGGCTAAATTTTACAAATGTTAAAAATTACACTAATAAAATATCTTTTTAGAAATTTGGGGTGGTCATGCGGCCTGGGTAAGCACCCCTAATATTGTCCCTGGTTCGTATGAGTCTCTCTCGAGCAATGAACGATGACTGAATACAAGGGGTTCTCTGTTTACACGGAAATTGTGTATGGTTTTTTAATTTTGTTAAAGTTCGATTATTTCTAAATTCGTATTGAGTATAAATTCGTAGATTTAGATTTGGGTTTGTTTCTTGTTAGGTCAGAGAGCTATTTTCATCCCCAAAATCCATTTTTTGTTTGTTAGTGTTTGATTTTTGATGTTTTTGAAATAATTGATCCTTAGGGTGATCTACCCAATCTTGTAGAGTTAAAAAGAAATCTCAAAAATCCATCCTAGGAAATTCTTCCCAGCAACGATCTCTGCACAAAGGATTGTTCTCTCCCAACCTCCTCCTCACCGTCTCAATTTCTTATCCACCTTTGCAATTTGATTTCCCTGATTAAGGGTTTTTGGTTTTACTTTTAATTGCTAAGAACGAATTTGGTATGCAAAGATTTGGATTAGAGAGGATTCAGGATTTTGTTCTAATTTTTATAAGAAATTAGCCTCAGAAAAAGGAACATGGTATGAAAAGACTTGGTATGCTTAGGGTTTTATCAACCTCTTTTAAATTTTTCCATGCCTTGTATCTCTGTTTTGTATTTGTCGATGTGTATACGCATTTTGTGGGAGATTTGAGCGGCAGACTAGATTATGGTTTTAAGTTGAAGGTTGCTTTAGAAGGATTATTAAGGGGTGCCATGCTAGAAAGCATATGTAAATATGATGAGCAAAAGGGATTGTTAAGCACCCTGCCCGCAGGAACGCCAATGCTAGGCCCTGGTGTTGCCAAGTAGAGAGTACCCACAATTATGTAGATGGTTGGTTGGTTATGGGATTTAGGGTGTCTGGAATACATATCTTTGACAATAAAAGTCCATAACCAGTTCATTAAGGAGTCGAGTTCATTGGAACCAGAACGGAAAACTACTGTTATTTAGCCTATTTTAATGTGTTTTGATTTTCATTTAGTTTTCTTTAAAAGGCAAGGAAAGAGCAATTTTGGAATTGACATCAGTTTGTTAGACACAGTTTTGATTGTAAACCTCTTAACAACATTGATATATTGATCAGGAAACTGTAAATGTGCTAGACTTGGAGGTATATGTTGGGGGAGACTTACCAAATCCGAGCCGATATGCGCAATAAGAAACCTACACAAGCAATGGCATACAAATGCGGAAATAACACAACTACGCAATATAGAATCAATCACACAACACCGGCAGTTACGTGGAAAAACCCCTCCAAGGTGAAGGGTAAAAAACCACGGGCAAATCTTCCACTATAACAACAATGGGTTACACACAATTCTCCCAATTTGGGGATAACAACAACTTCAAGGTGCATATAGCACTTGGATACCTATTTTCCTAATTACACCCACCCCTAAGGATGGATCAACAATTCATTCACCAATAAGATGAGATTCACTATCAATTTGACAATAGCAAGAGTAAGATTACTTACTACTAGAGTTTGAGCAAACCTAGATTTTTCCCCTTTTGAAGAGATGTGGAAATTGATAAATCAATCTTCACCACAACAACCAAAAGATCCTTAGCTAAGAACCCTTTCTTCTTCTCTTCAAGATAACTTCAATCTCACCAAGAATGGTGGCTTAACTTTTCTCCCTCACTCACTCTCTTTCTCTACTGCCTCTCTTTCTTTTTTTTTTCTCACAAAAATGAAGAAGATAAACTCATAAGAAGAAAAACACTTCTCCTGATGCCTTTTGTAAACTTGACAAGGCAACCACTAGTTAACTTCCCCCATTTGATAAGGGGACACCTAGACTATTGAGCCATAAGGCAGTGACCAGGCCCAACAGTATAAACGATTGAGAATAAATGAATAATTTCAATGACATGAACGGAAGTTGATTAGTCTTCCGTTTGGTTAAATCCACAACTTTTTCATTTTCCAGCTGAATGATTGGTTTCTTTTCATTCTAGCATGGTTGTTGATTGGTCTCTTTATTGTTTGTTGTGCCTATTCTTTCCTTTCTGCCTCATGACTCTTAGCATTGTTTGAGTAAATTGTCTTCATTGGGATTTGCGTATAAGACATTGTGCGTGTAAAAGGAACGCTATGCTTGTGTTGAGGAGTAGCTAAATTAATATGCTTGAGTTAAGGAGTGGCTAAATTAATTAGTTAGCTAATGGAGTATTTTATTTCTAACTACTAACGTATGACGTAGCCGAAATAATTCATTTGTGCTTTTCATCTTTCAGCCCAATACTATTTCATTTGTTGATCTATATATGCACATTTCCTTAGATTATTAAATTGGACTACCACTTCATAATGGGAGGCACGACTAAAAGCACGTGATGAGGAGGCTAAGATGCGTGAGAACAAAATGTTGGAGTATGTTAGATTGTGCTGCAGGCCAGAGCACTTTTGAGTTCGGGGCAATTTTCGGGACCTTCATATTACCACTTGCACTGCTTGACCACTATTTGCACCTTGGGAGCAGCCTTACAGACCTTTAGAGCAACTTAATAGATCTGGGAGCAGCCTTATAGACATGAGGAACATCTTGTTAGACCTGCGAATCAGCCTTACAGACATGAGGAGCAACTCGTTAGACCTGCGGAGCAGTCTAATAGACTTGAGGAGCAACTGTACATATCTCAAAATGATTTTAAGTATCTTTTTCCATGGTTTTCAATTTATAGAATTCTGACTATATCAAACAAACATGTGAATAACTTTTAAGTGGTCACAATTGTTGGATAGTTAGTATGATATCTACTCTTTTCATGTTGGTGTTATATTTAATATTTTTCTTATAGCCCAATCTTTTTAGACATGATGATTCTTTACCATTCCGTGATGTTCCTTTTCCTTCGTTGGTGTTTGTTTTGATCTTAGCGGGGAGCGCGAGGCCTAGCAGGTGGACTTACGGGATGGATTTAGCATGGAATAGGTCTAGTTTGAAGTTTAACGTTTCTTTGTTGAAGTTTAAAGTTTCTTTGAAGTTTGTTTACTTGATGATTGTGTAAATCTTTTCTTATGTGAAAGTTGGAATCACCATACTTTGTAACAGATATTTGTTCCCTTTAAATCAATTTGAATTCTTTGTTCTAATTCAATTCATGCGAGTAAAATGCTTTTTTCTTTATACATCTTGTTGTACAACGTCCCTTTTATGAACACGTTGTCGCACATTAAGGTGTTGCAATAGATATTTTGTTGCTTCACTCACGGCATTATTGCATCATCAGTTGTGTGGCAACATATTTTTAAAATAAAATAAAATTGGAAATAAATGAATAATTAAATTAGAAAAATGATTTTTTGCCTCATGTTATTGCCTCACCTTTTGGTGTGGCAACATATTTTTAAAATAAAATAAAAAATAATTAAATTAAAAAAATACCTTTTTGCCTCATGTTATTGCCTCACATTTTGGTGTGGCAACAAATTTTTAAAATAAAATAAAATTAAATTAAAAATAAAAGAATAATTAAATTAGAAAAATATCTTTTGCCTCATGTTATTGCCGCACCTTTTGGTGTGGCATAAAACCTATTTATTGCTTCAGTAAACTTAAGGTGTGGCAATAACTTCTTGTCACACGGTTTGTTTCCACACATGTGTGGCAAAAAAATTTTATGTGGCAAAAGGCTATTGCCACACAAAACATGGGTTCTTGCCATACGAACGACGTGTAGCAACAGACCCACTTTCTTGTAGTGCAACCACATTCCAATTTATCTAAACAAGACTCTAAGTCATCATAATAGAATTCTTTATTGATTATTAAGATTCAAGTTGGTTACAAGATATTACAATGACTTACCTTGCTCTCCAAATAAACTTTCTCTCCCTAAGTTTCTTGTTTTACAAACACTAAAGACCCCCCTTAGGTGTGATAACTCTTTCCCCTTATATAGGGTTCTACATAGTGGATGATAGCTAAGAGATCCAATATTTTCGGAATCACTGTGCGTTACATTCGCTCATATACATTTACTCATTCTCGCACAGTTTATACTTCACATAGACCATCACACTATACTCGTGACTTTGCTGACATCATCCAGTGCGTCACCTTGATTATACTATGTGCAATAGTCCTCGCTTATATTAGATAATCTTTACTTCGCATACTCATTACTTGTGCGATATTCCATTCCTACATTTTTCCTCTTCTCATTTCGCTTACTCCAAAGGGTGAACGATATGAGAAATTCTTATCCTATAATATCGCACATGCGTACCTTTTCGTATTCCACTTTGCCGACACCCTTCCGGAATTCCAGCTTTCTTTATTTACGTGTGTTTTCTTAACCATTTATTACCTGACACGTCCTTTTAACTACATGTTTTTATCCATTCATTCTTCGCATTAATGTCATGAAATCTTGAAAAACGAACCTTATTTTCTCCTATATATCTTCCTTCGTCTTCTTCTTTTTCTTTTTACTTTTTACTTCGTCTTCTCTGCTATTAATTTTATTGATCTTGATCTTAATCTAATAACTTTCACTCTTCTTCATTCCCATCCTTTAATGTCTCTAGCCGGTAAGAAGATGGAGACAGACCACTGGAGTTAAAGGAAGAACTCAATTCAAGAGGTTATTCACTTCTCTTCCTTCATCATCTAATTATTCATCCAAACTCAACCTTGATTTGATCAACTCTGAACAATGGAACAATCAAAGAGTTATTGTCTCATTAGGACAACTTCTGAATAGTCTTCCAATTCCTCTGTATAACCCAGACATTCCCTTATTCTATGAAATTCTTGCCGATGATCAATTCGCACGAGGAATATTCCAGCTAAGTGGTGATGCGATTAGAATAGCATTGGAATATTCTCATCACGCAGCCGGATTAGAGACCTCTTATTCTTATGAAGTGCGAAACAAATCGTATCGTGATAAGATCATCGATTCTATCGAATATACTCTTGATAAATTCTTCAAAAATTACTATGTTTGGATTATGAAAAGTAATTCAACTAAATGGGCCGTTCGCTTAAGTAGAAAAGACAGTATCACTGAAGATAAGAAAATCATGCGAGATGTTGGCTGGAATGACAAATCCAATACTACAGCTCGCAGATCTAATGATTCAAGCTGTCTTAATTGCCCTGCCATTCTAGAAGGCCCCTATGTTGCTGGTAAGGCTGAGGATGGCTCTGATCTTCCTCTTCCCGAGAAATTTTCTTCTTATCAACCTTGGAAGCTTGAACTGTCCGAAACTGAGAGAAAGAAAATGGTATGTGATCTTAATCTTGCACAATTTGAACCATCCGAAGTTTGATAATCTATCTTTATATAAGTACTACTCCCTTCCACACGGGTTTTTAAAAGGGCCAAGGCTTCGCACGATGTATCAACTTCGCAGAATAAGAAAGTAAGAAACATTCTTTTTTATTTTAAACAATATTGTTGCCTCTTGTTTCTTATCTTAATTATTCACGTAGGTGAAGTCTTTGAGTGCTGAAACTTCGGGTAAAGGCCAGAAGTCTTATAATAAACTCGCGTCTAAATCTTCGTCCAAAATGACTTCTTCAACGGATGACCTTTCCAGAAAACGTAAAAGATACGATTCTTCCTCCAACTCGGGATCTAGTGATGACTATACTCCTGAAGATTCATCAGTCTCCTCCTCTCTGAAAGAGCTATCTAATCTTTTTTCTGGGGATTTTTTGACTGCTTTTAATAACGAGGAGGTAAACCGTGCCTTTAAACTGGTCTCCAAGATCTGCGATGCACCTACTTTGGATGATCCATCTCTTCGCGGATCTGCCTCTGCGATAAATCCAAATCTCCAATTTACAATTAGCTCCTTGGTAATATTTGCGACTTTGTTCCTTGTCTTTTCTTTAGTATTGCCTTAATATTGCCTTATTCTTATCTATAATATATCTCCTTTGTGTTCTCGCAAGGAGCCCGTCTGTCCTATGTTATCTCTTCATATTATCAGAGGAGACTCCTTAAGCTGGAAATAGAAAACACCAGACTTAAAGTCGAGAACTCAACCAATTCTAGACTGATTCGCAGAGCCCGGGAAAGAAATGATGAACTCATTGGTATGTAATCTTTACACTCCCCATTCCTCTATTCCTATGCGATAATTCACACTTCTTATTTTGTTGTATTCGCAGAAATTTATAACTTGTCATTTGAGGCATCCAATCTCCCCGATGATGAAATTATTTTAGAACATCTTAACTCTTCTTTAAATAATTACCCTACCCGATTTGAGAGTTTGAGTTTGGAAGAGTTAAGACTGAAATATGCTGCTCTTAGAAAAGACCATAGAAGCTCATTGAATACAATTAACAACTTTAAGCGCCGTCTTCAGGAGAGTAAAGAAACAATTCATATCTTGGAGACGAATAAAAATAAGCTTATTAGTGACAAAGATGAGGTTGCTCTTAAGGGTGCTAAAGCACTAGAAAAATTCCAAGAATCTATTATTAAAGTTCGTAAAGAACGTGATTCAAACTTTGAGCTTAAAAATAACGTACTTGCTGAGGAAAGAAATTTAATTCACTCTCAACTTCTCATAGAAAGTGAAGACGAATTTATTTGGTCTGCTAGGGTTCTGAACGATGCTAGGAAGAGTTTAGTTGTAAACGTGAGCCTTCAAACTGAACATTCCGCACTGGTTAAAGACATTGTTTCCAATTATGAAGGTCATATGTTGCTTTTTTAATACTTGTCTTTTCTTTGAGAATAACATTTTATTTCATCCTAACTTGCTTGTTCATATTTCACAAAGAAGGAAAAGGATTATCTTCAGAAAATTGAAGAATTAGAAACTCGCTTATCTTCAGAAGAAAAAGACTTATCTGATAGCTGTTTCATCATATAAAAACGATGCAATGAGAGCTGTTTCATCATATAAAAACCGCAAGCCTCACCAAGGACCCTAAAATAGCACTCAAACTAGATATCTAAAAAGCCTATGACAACTTAGATTGGGGATTCATCAAGACCGCTTTCACAAGGCTGAGATTTCCAACAATCTTTATAGATTACATTATGTTATGTGTCACAATTGTTACATATTCAATCAACATAAATGGCACACCACATGGATATATCAGTCCAACTAGAGGAATTAGACAGGAGGACCCACTATCTTCATACATATTCATAATATGTGCGGAGATATTGTCAATGATTTTGGGAAACCTTCAAAATCAGAAGTTGGTTCAAGGTATCACCATATAAAAAAAAGCACCGCATATTATTCATTTAATGTATGCCGATGATATTCTGATCACCTATAAAGCCTCTGCGTCTCCACCTCAAGAATCTGCTTCACTCTTATGGCACTTCGGCGGGCCAGGTAATTAATACATCCAAATCAGTAATCATTCATCACCAAAGACCGGATCCGATCAAAGTTAGTAATCTTCATCAATTCTTAGATATGCTGGCAACATCAAAACCTCCAATCTATCTAGGAGTTCGGTTCAAGGAAGGAAGAGCATCTAACTACACCTTTGCGCCACTCCTACAAAGATTAGCTCGAAAAGCTAAAGGATGGATGAAAAAATGCCTAACCCAAGATGTAAGAGTCACACTCATTAAAGCCTCCCTAATTCCCACTTCAAACCATCTTATGCAAACGCAAAACCTCCCCGTCAATATTCACAAATAAATAGATCGTATCAATTGAAATTTCTTCTGGGGACATGATTCGTCAGTTAAAAAGCTTTATCCTATAGGTTTGGACAAGGTAACAACACCAATATCTGAAGGAGTATTAGGCATAAGGAAAAGCAGTGATCATAACAAGGCTCTCCTCATGAAAATAATTTGGAGTTTACACGATCAACCTAACTCAATTTGTGGAAGTCTCTTCAGAGAAAAATATCTTCATCAACAACCAATTCTACAAGGCACACTAGTAGAAAAGTGACATTTAGTAACAGTTCAAGCTTTTATAAGGTAACAGTTCGTAAACTACCTGTTACTAAATGTTAGGTTGTTAAATAATGGTAACAGTTTTTTTTTAGAACTATTACATAGTATCATCTAGGTTGTATATTGTAACAATTTTTATAATAAGTGTTACTATATACCCTTGTTATTGTAGTGACATTATCGTGACATTTTTTAGACCAACTGTTACCATATACCTATGTTATTGTAACAAATTTAATATGTCACCATAGTTGACCTTATCGTGACATTTTTATAAAACAACTATTAATATTTATCTACATAACTAGTTATTTGGAAATCCTTTTCGAAAGATTACCTAACTCTGGACCGACATGTCACAATTTGTTGATTTAATTTCATGCACTAGATATAGCCATGTCTCATGGATGGTTATCTAAAGTTTAATAGCAATTCAAATCTAAAAAAAATAATAAACAAGTGGTGCGATATGTAGAACTACAATATAAATATGTTATAGTTGGGCGGTGACAACAAAGGTGGTGGTAACGAACGTTATGGTGGAGGTCGATAGTTTATTGTTTAGTGAGAATAAATATTTTATATGGATAACATTAACCAAAAACAAAGCATGGAATAGTGGTTCAAGAGTTATAGTTAGGTGTTATAGGTCTAAAGGTCGAATCTTGTGAAGAGTAAGTTTATCGAATTTATATTTCTTCTCCAGAAGCCCAACTTGTGGTTGTGGAATTGTGGCGGGCATGGTGGTGATGGTTGCGGCGGTGCTGGTGGTGGAGATGGTGGTAATTTCACTATAAATATTTACCTTTATACCGTTTTTGATGACAATTTTCAAAAAAAACTGTTACAGTTACTCAAATAATAGCAACAGTTTTATGAAAAACAGTTACCGTATCAATTATTCGGGAACACATATTGAATAAACTGTTACCAAAAACTACTAATATTGACAATTTTAGAATTTATGAGTCATTTTTCAATAGTCATTCGTAACAGGTTTATATACTTTTCATGTGGGGCTTTAGTAACACTTGTGAGGAAAAAACTAAAACTCATTCTGATAATAAATAATACAATAACAGTTTTTAACTGTTACCGAACATCATTATTCTACTAGTGGCATTGATACCATACCTTCTTCCTCCATCCCCCAATGGAGACAATTGGCATCAATCGTACCTACCATGCAACAACTGATATTTCATCGTACTGGAAATGAGGTATCAACACCAATAGAAGCCAGCTGGATCCTACACTCACCAAACCTAGACCCAAATCAATGCTACCCGATCCGAAATGTAGATGATATCATTGATCCAATCTCTCACAACTGGAACCAGGAAAAAATAAACACACTACCCAATCATGTAGCCAAAAAATCATAAACATCCACCTCCCCCAAGATAGCCCCCAGGACAAAATTATCTGGCCACATTCGAAATCCAGAATTTACACTACTTCATCGGGATACAAATGTCTAACCCACAATCAATTTAACCATACTTCCCTCCCACCCACCAAATTCCTGTGGACCTTGCCGTGTCCACCAAAAATTCAGCTTTTCTTCTGGAAAGTAATCAATGAAGGATTACCAACCTTCTCTCTTCTTCATCATATCCATTTAACCAATTAAGACATTTGCCCCAGGTGTAATATTCATCCAGAATCAACAACTCACATGTTAATTCATTGTCCAACGACAACTACATCCTGGAACACTTTACTTATTTAACCCTCAACCACACCAAACACCAACAATGCCCCCGCATTTACTTTAACACCTCATAAAACCATCTATCAAATCCTACAACAACCAACTCCAACATCTGTTATCTCTACTTTATATTTTACTTTCTGGACCTTATGGCTAGCTAGAAATGAACTAGTATACCGTCAAAAACAAACAACAACAACATAAATCTTAGCTTGGGCTCATAAAACAACAATAAGAATATTCGGGAACGCTCCAGTCCTTACCTCCAATCCTACCGGGAGATTCATCGATACCCAACCACTCAAGAAACACCAAAAGGATCACAACAATATCGGTAGGATGGTCAATGCCGAACATGAACTGGATTAAGATTAACACTGATGGAGAAGCCAGAGGTCATCCGGGTTTTTCGGGTGTAGGTTTCATTTGCTGGGACTCCAACGCACGAACGGTAATGGCTCTATCCCAACCTTTGGGAATTACGACTGCCTTAACAACAAAAACTTGGGCTCTTCTTATGGCATCAAGAACTGCAGCTGAAAGGCAATGGCCAAAGACTATCTTCGAGACAGACTCAGAGAACCTTCTTCGCTTTATCACATCCCCTACTCCCGCCCCATGGCATATCTCTGGGATGATTGAGGAAATAAAGAATAAGATACAACAGATTCCGCAAGCTGCTATACGTCACAACTACAGAGAAAGAAATCAAGCAGCAGATGGTCTGGTCAATCATGCGGAGGATGGAAGCCAAACGGGAAATCTGTCAACCAAAATTTGGGATCAGCAATCCCAATTTTTATTAGTCAAATTATTTATCATGACTCCTTGGGCACCACATACCCACGCCAAATTGTAACCTAATCTTCATTTAATAAAATACATGCTTCAAAAAAAAAAAAAAAAAAAAAAAAAAATTGTAAACCAGTTTTTCTTTCTTTTTTGAGTCTCTTGACCTGGCTTTTTGTACATATTTTTTTCTCCTTTTCTATGCATCCTTTTTTTTTTTTTTCTAAAAAAATAAAAATAAGATAAATCAAATACGTCATGCTACAACAGCAAACCAAGCACACAACAACACATCATACCCAGCAACCAACACACCATCAGCACCACCAACCCTATCCCAGGCTACGACGGCAACAACAATAACGATACCACCACCAACAACAAAGATGACGGAAGTTCTAGACAAGAAGGTACCAACAAACACCTCAATGCTATTTGCTTTCACAATATGGCATTTATGGTTGGCAAGAAAAATCACAAGTCTACCGGAACATAAAGCAAACACTGGAACAGGTAGTGAGTATTTTTAGTAATGTTGGAAGAATATAAATGTGCCCAGAGCCATCTAATACCACTTTATCCAAATGATGACTTCACAACAACCGACTTCAACAAAATACCTAGCGACAACCACATGGATAGGCTGGCAGGCACCACCACCAAACTAGATTGAAATTAACACCGATGGGCGGCAAAAGGAAATCCAGAACCAGCAGACGCAATCCTAATGGCGGAGATCCCCTATACAAAAATTACACATATCTACCGGGAGGCAAATCAAGTTGTGGACAAAATGGCGAAAGAGGCAGTAGATCACCAATAAAGAAATCCATGTAATGCACAAACTAAGATTTGGGACAACATATGTCCAATTTTCCTTACTAGCATCACCCTAGATGATAGGAATGGAACAAAGTTTCCTAGAGAAGTCAATATTGTAACTCACCAATGATCTAATATATTTGCTATCTTTGAAAAAATAAATACTCCCTCTGTTTCAAAAAGACCGTACTCTATTCCATTTTGATCTGTTTCAAAAGTGTATCCTGCAGCTTCTGTTTATAGTCGTATTTTTCTAATGAACTTTCTAATATACCCTTAAGCTTTTTATATTCATAAATTCTTTTTTAATAGGATTCCGTCTAAAATATTAATGAAATTTGTATAACTAAGGAAACAAATATATATCCTTCATTCATTTTTGAAGACAATATATATGGTTCCAAACTAAAATCCTTATAAAGGTTATACTCCATAAGTATACGATTTTTTCATCTTTTTTTTTTTTTTTTTTTTTTTTTTTCCAAACACCATTCTTTATCTCTATAATTTTTTCATCTCTTGTTTTTCCAAACAATCCAGATTTTAATTTTGAAGCGAACTTTGATTTTTACATTTTAATGTTCCCGCTCAATTTGGCTCCTTTAGTTTCACGCGGGAGGGATATTTTTTTTTTTATTTTTAAAGCAACGGGAGGAAAATCTAGAATATTTTGAATATATTTTCTTTTACTTTATAGATACTGTTTCCATGAATCGATATGTTAGTCTTTGTTTTTTTATTTCATATTTACAACCCCATAACAATTTTTGGTAGTTTTCATTACTAACATTTTTATTGAAATAAATTAGGAAAGTAATTATGGGTAGGAATGTAAACTACGATGATCTCCTTAATATCTTGACAAAGTCAAACCGGACTATCTTTTTGGAACGGAGGGAGTACATGGTAAAGTATGCAGATACAAGAAGAGACCGAGCAGTGGTGGAGCCACCACAATTTCAAGGGTGGGGGCCGGGGAGGGGGACAGGGACGGACCCAGGATTCTTCGTTGGGTAGGGATGTATTGTAGTAGTCGATAATGCGGCCGTAGGTCGCGGCAATTTTTTTTGGAATACATCACATAATTAGTGGCCAAATAGTGATCTACCCGTACGTTACTAAATAGTTAGGGAAGTAAAAGTTAAAACGAACACAAATAACAAAAACAAAGTGATTACCAAAAGAGATGAAACTAGGAGTAGAAAGGTAGTGAGTGGAAGAAGATTATTTACTTTAAACATGACTTAAATTTTGATCAACTCATAATATGGCCTAAAAATCACATACAATTAGCTAAATACAACTAATATGTGGGCTAAACATAAAATTTAACCTAAGTTTCTATACTAATAAGTTTCTAACATGGGGTTAGTCAATTGAGATTTGTGGAGATATTGAAAGAATTTTAGAGACTTTTAAAATCTCTTGTTAGTCAATAGAAAGTTCTTCAAAATCTCAAACAATCTCTGTTATTGGATCGTGACTTTCTAAAAATCTTAAATTCTCTTGTTATTGGATTTAGAATTTGAAATCAATGACTTATGGCTTTGAGAGACTTGTAGAGACTTTTATTACAAATATACCATAAATGGCTAAAATGAAGTCTCTCCTAAGTAGGTGATATTTTGAGAGACTTTGTTCTTTCTCTTTTCTTTAAGGATCAAAATATTAAAAACAATAACCAAATAAGCTATAATTAAATTCGTAAAAAATGAAAAAAAAAAAAAAAATGTGTTGTCTTGCAAACCCAATAAGTTTATTAGAGATTCAAATCTCTTTAATTCGTCTCGTTTTGATTTTATTGGCAAAATGGTTACAATTTATGTTAGCCATGCATGGACTAATACATTTTCATTGAAATACCCATATATTCATTTTGAAATATAAATAAATATATTGCTTGTCCCATGTGTGTAAGCTGAATTTCATATATGTTTTATTGTCTCAATGAATCACCATAATTCCTTGAAAATCATCCAGAGAGTCTCTCAAAATCTCTAAACTCACTGAGAGTCACCCAAAATCTCTTGTATAAAAAGTCTCTGAATGTCTCTACTAATCCCAATTGACTAACCCCTATAAGTTTTTACCCAAAAATTAGGGACGGGCTATAGCCTCCTTTAGCCCTTTGCTCGGCCCGTCCCTGGAGGGGGAGGGGGAGACCGAGCAGTGGTGGAGCCACCACGATTTTAGGGGGGGGGGCAGTATTTGCACTTATGATACTTGATCATACCGTAGTTAAGAAGAAGCAGTAAGCACCCAACCCCTATATTTCCCAAGTGGAAAACGAATTATCCTAGAACCCCGATTCAACATAAACTCCAACAGCTTTCGACAAGTTCATAATCAAGAGTTTCTAATATATTGAGTATACTGACCTTCCAAATTGAGAGAAGGAGGTACCTTATGATGTAAATTATGAGACAAATTGTGACACACTAACAATTGATTATCAGCAACATCAATGATTTAATACAATCCAATCCTAAGTAATTAATATCCATAGTTTTATTACTTACGAGTAGGTTTCTCTTTTCACGGGTAGACACTTTTTTTTTTTCCTCAAGGGTAGGCAAATCTATTTCTTCCCCTAATTTAGGTTTAAATATATAACACCATGGGCTGCCTCCGCCCCTGAGACCGAGAGAGGTATAAATGGAGCACGTTCCGAAATAGCAAAGCTCACTATCTATAGATTTTACTAGAGAACATTACATCATACAATTTTAGAATGACAAAGAAAAGAGAGGAATTTGCTTCGAAGGGAACCAATCCAATCATGCAACAGAGAAAAGTTTATGAAGAATGCAATATAGAAATCTTTTTGACGAGAAACTTAATAAACAAAAATTGGTTTCTTGGTGCGGCAACTTGCACTCAAATATAACCTTTGTAAACTTATGGTCAATTAGGTATTATAAACTTTACCTGAGCTTGAGGGAGATCTTTTAGTATAATTCTTCATTTTGGTAATATCAATGTTTGAAATATGGAAATCAGTCAAATGACGTATTATTATTTCGTGAAAAACCGTCTCCTAAAAAGCGGGCTCAGTAGAAATATGTATGGTTGAAAACACATATGTTGCTGCCAACAAGAAAGAACCAAACGTCAGAACCAAATGACTTTTTTTTATTTAAGGGAATTACATTTTACACACACCACACAGAGAACACCTTCGCACAACATAGTTACTACCCGCCAAACACATGCTTAATACATAAATTGATACTATCCACAACAAACTAGGATATAAACCATTATATATATATATAATGCGTTTACAATCTCAAGATAACATGCAAAATAACAATCAGCTATATATATTCGTTCACGACTTGGGAACAATCCAAGCGAGAGTTGTGAACATGGTTGATATAATTGTAAGTAGAATTAGTAGAACTGCAGCAATGAATGAAATGATCGACCATGGATTGTTAAAGTATTCACGCTTCAAAGTCGCTTTCCATCTGTGCTGACGTTTCTTATAATACTTGTTAACTTGATTAGAGAGTTGATAATAATTAAAAGAAAACCTAATAAAGTGAGCACAAGCACAACGTTGATTAAACATATCAGCGACTTGTTCATCGCTGCCCAACTGAGTTGTGAGGATACCTTGATTACGAAGCAGATTAACATCTTCAGCAGAATTTATAAGACGATCCATCAAGATAGAATAGGAAGTAATGGGTAGAACATTTACTAAACTGCTCAGAAGCGACAAGATTTCTTAGCCCACGTTCAGTAAAATCATCAATGATCAAAGGAGGGATTTCAAAAGTTCCATCACTGTTGAATTTGATATCTAGGATATTATGATGATCAACAACACTAAAACGCTTCTTGAACTGGACTCCTGCACGACTTAGCTCCATCGCACCTGGTATAGGTATAACTTTTCCTGCATTATGGTTGCTAAGAATACGAGGTTGTAGTGCTTTAGTAAGTAGATCCAGTAAGTGTTTGGCATCTTTATTATATAGTTGAAGATCCACAGAGCTAGGAAATGATTCGCTCAAAAATGATAATCGGAAGTAGCTAAGAACAAGTTGATAAAAGGCATCGGTCCCTGACTTATTTTCTTCTACGGTTGTTAATATGAACAAGTGCTCAAGAACAAAGATAGGAAGTTGATTTTCCATAAGAAGGATATCCCAATATAAATCAACCGCATGCCTACCTGTCCCAATATCATTATTTTTCATATGGAGTCTTCTCAAATGTTCAATAATGAACAACCCATCCACTACTATCATCTCAATGAATTCCTCGCTTTCTAGTTCAATGGGATCCGAATAACACTCACGAATTTCAGTTTCCATCTTTTTAATGGCCTCGATACAATCCTTCAAAATGATAACCCACCCACTTGGTGCACTCGTCAATCCCGGCGATTCTGATTGGATAATGCGAGCTGTTGTTATCACATCTTCAATCTCCCCTTTTATTATATCCTCTACATCTCTTCCTTGTACTTCTTCTCCTTCTCTTTCTTTTTCCTCTAATACTCTTTGATCTTCTTCTTCCCCGAACTTGATCTTCGCCTTAAGATTTAGTAAAGTATGCATATAACTCAATTTCTGATCTTCCATTGCTTTTAAGCTTTCTTTTCCTCGGTGGTAAGGACCAATTGATAACACCTCAGGAATGTATGCACTAGGCTCAGTCATTTTATGGAATTTATCAGGAACTCTGTGAATACAACAAATTCCATCGGAACGCAAATGAGTTGCACTATGCCCAAGCTTTTTGGTTATGGAATTAGCTATCAGCTCCTCCATTTCAATTGAAATGTGTTCTCCACCATCTCGAATCAGGACATTTGGTGTCGTAGAAGACGCCATTCTGTTGATTCTTTAACGCCTGTTTTGCTATTTGGATAGAAAACCACAATCAGGCAACTAACTAGAAACAACTGCTAATCAAACTAGTTAACTGAAGAAAAAAAATATAATACCAGGAAAAATAAATAAATTAGATCGTCATGGGAAAGCAAAAGCTACTCGCATACAGTATACATATTTTTTTTTTTTTTAACGACAGTATACAGTTTCTCACACACTATCCAGAGTGGCACACTTAGCAGGGTAGATGATTTAATTGCGTGGGCACAGATGGAATCTATCTTTCAAGTTTCTTATTCGGCATATAACATTTCAGTTGTTCGAGGTTAATATAAATTTTTAGAGCAGCAATATATAAAAAAAAAAAAAAGACTAAAACATAATTATTAATTAGGTAATAGTGCCAAAATATGCTGAAATTAATCAATGATATTAATTTAAGAGACTACTAACCCGCAAGAAGCAAAGGTAAGAGGCAGACCGCCGTTTGAAAATCGTTATATCCTTTCCATTGAATCACATTAAGAAAGCGTGAATAGGAATAAAGCGGTCAAATAAATGAGGAAATAATGGTGAAAACGTTTTCACCCATAAACACTATGCGGTTACCACCTCCTCCCATTATTTACCTCTTTACTCTGTTCCTTTATGAGGCCAGGGTACGTTTCAATCTCGACTTGTATAAATAGGTCTTACCTATTTCCACCAGACGACAAGTCTCGGTCAGGAGAAAAACACAACACTCTCAGAAAGACAACTTTGCAAGCTCTCCAAAAAGATTTCATCTCTTGCAAGCTTCCTAAGCTTTCACTTTCTGATACAAGTCGAGACACTACTCTCCCATAATTATTCTGGTCTCAACACCTTTCTTTGCTTCCCTCCCCAAATCAACCCTTCTCCTCTACTTTGTGATCGAAGCAAGTCCTGGGAACGGCCATTTCTTGGTTTAGGCCGGACTTGTACAGATTGATCTCTCGAATCTAGAAAGTGCTCACGTGCAGCACATTTTTTTAGGGTTTAAACCAGTTTCTCACACACCTACCGAGTTTACCAAAATCTGCGGAAACGATTTTTACCCATAAACATCGAGTTACAAAAGTTTAGAGTTGTGTTTGATAGAAATTGTGGTTGCAGCTGATTTTGAAGTTGAATGAAGAAGAAGTTGCTGTTGCTGCCAACATAATGGAGGAAGAAAGATACAGAATTGGGATTCGTTGATGTACATCAGGACCGTAGACTAAATTATTTTGATTGTAACCATCGGATCCCTGACCCAATTTAGGGGTACATTTGTAAATTCATATTTTTACATTATTTTTATTTTATAAAATTAACTAATTTCTGGTCATGAACAGTCAACTCCAGTCAACGTCCAGTCCAGGTACCAAACACTAACGTTGGACAAATGTTAGACTGAAGCCTAGTGTTGGTCAAAACCTGAGTACATACCAAACACCAATTATCCCATAATTTTTTCATCTCTTGTTTTTCCAAACAATCCAGATTTTAATTTTGAAGCGAACTTTGATTTTTACATTTTAATATTCTCGCTCAATTTCACTCCTTTAGTTTCACGCGGGAGGGATACTTTTTTTATTTTTGAAGCAGCGGGAGGAAAATCTAATTAGCCACCCAATATTTTGAATATATTTTTTTTTACGTTATTGATACTGTTTCTATGAAACGATATGTTTTAGTCTCTGTTTTTTTATTTCCTATTTACAACCCCATAACAATTTTTGGTAGTTTCATTACTAACATTTTTATTGAAATAAATTAGGAAAGTAATTATGGGTAGGAATGTAAACTACGATGATCTCCTTAATATCTTGACAAAGTCAAACCGGACAGTCTTTTTGGAACGGAGGGAGTACATGGTAAAGTCTGCAGATACAAGAAGAGACCGAGCGGTGGTGGAGCCACCACGATTTCGAGAGGGGGGAGGGGGCAGTATTTGTTTTTTCATTGCACTTATGATACTTGATCATACCGTAGTTAAGAAGAAGCAGTAAGCACCCAACCCCTATATTTCCAGTGGAAAACGAATTATCCTAGAACCCCGATTCAACATAAACTCCAACAGCTTTCGACAAGTTCATAATCAAGATTTTCTAATATATTGAGTATACTGACCTTCCAAATTGAGAGAAGGAGGTACCTTATGATGTAAATTATGAGAAAAATTGTGACACACTAACAATTGATTATCAGCAACATCAATGATTTAATACAATCCAATCCCTAAGTAATTAATATCGTTAGTTTTATTACTTACGAGTAGGTTTCTCTTTTCACGGGTAGGCACTTTTTTTTTTTCCTCAAGGGTAGGCAAATCTATTTATTCCCCTAATTTAGGTTTAAATATATAACACCATGGGCTGCCTCCGCCCCTGAGACCGAGAGAGGTATAAATGGAGCACGTTCCGAAATAGCAAAGCTCACTATCTATAGATTTTACTAGAAAACATTACATCATACAATTTTAGAATGACAAAGAAAAGAGAGGAATTTGCTTCGAAGGGAACCAATCCAATCATGCAACAGAGAAAATTTTATGAAGAATGCAATAGAGAAATCTTTTTGACGAGAAACTTAATAAACAACAACTTGCACTCAAATATAACCTTTGTAAACTTATGGTCAATCAGGTATTATAAACTTTACTTGAGCTTGAGGGAGATCTTTCAGTATAATTCTTCATTTTGGTAATATCAATGTTTGAAATACGGAAATTAGTCAAATAAAGTATTATTATTTCGTGAAAAACCGTCTCCTGAAAAGCGGGCTCAGTAGAAATATGTATAGTTGAAAACACATACTCCCTCCGTCCTAAATTATTGGTCCATTTTGACTAAGTCAAGATATTAAGGAGACCATAGGAGTGTACAAAACTATCCCTATTAAATGCTATATTATTACCAAAATTAAAAAGAGTATATGGATTATGGAGTATATAAGAAAAATACATACTAAGTAGTTTTATTATTTATAAAAATGTTTTAAATAGAAGATAAAAATAAAAATCTTTCTGGACTTAGTAGATTTGTTTCGTATTGGGGAAGATATCATTTAAGATTGTAGGTTGGTTATATCCAGAAATAATTTTATAATTAATAAAAGACAAAGGGTATATTTGAGATTTTGACCAAAAAATATGACTATCAATAGAAATACGCCAGTATTTTAGGACATGCGAAAATAGAATAGAGGACAGAAATTTTAGGACAGAGGGAGAATGTTGCTGCCAACAAGAAAGAACCAAACGTCAGAACCAAATGACTTTTTTTATTTAAGGGAATTACATTTTACACACACCACACAGAGAACACCTTCGCACAACATAGTTACTACCCGCCAAACACATGCTTAATACATAAATTGATACTATCCACAACAAACTAGGATATAAACCATTATATATATATATAATGCGTTTACAATCTCAAGATAACATGCTAAATAACAATCATATATATATATATTCGTTCACGACTTGGGAACAATCCAAGCGAGAGTTGTGAACATGGTTGATATAATTGTAAGTAGAATTAGTAGAACTGCAGCAATGAATGAAATGATCGACCATGGATTGTTAAAGTATTCACGCTTCAAAGTCGCTTTCCATCTGTGCTGACGTTTCTTATAATACTTGTTAACTTGATTAGAGAGTTGATAATAATTAAAAGAAAACCTAATAAAGTGAGCACAAGCACAACGTTGATTAAACATATCAGCGACTTGTTCATCGCTGCCCAACTGAGTTGTGAGGATACCTTGATTACGAAGCAGATTAACATCTTCAGCAGAATTTATAAGACGATCCATCAAGATAGAATAGGAAGTAATGTGGGTAGAACATTTACTAAATTGCTCAGAAGCGACAAGATTTCTTAGCCCACGTTCAGTAAAATCATCAATGATCAAAGGAGGGATTTCAAAAGTTCCATCACTGTTGAATTTGATATCTAGGATATTATGATGATCAACAACACTAAAACGCTTCTTGAACTGGACTCCTGCACGACTTAGCTCCATCGCACCTGGTATAGGTATAACTTTTCCTGCATTATGGTTGCTAAGAATACGAGGTTGTAGTGCTTTAGTAAGTAGATCCAGTAAGTGTTTGGCATCTTTATTATATAGTTGAAGATCCACAGAGCTAGGAAATGATTCGCTCAAAAATGATAATCGGAAGTAGCTAAGAACAAGTTGATAAAAGGCATCGGTCGACCCTGCCTTATTTTCTTCTACGGTTGTTAATATGAACAAGTGCTCAAGAACAAAGATAGGAAGTTGATTTTCCATAAGAAGGATATCCCAATATAAATCAACCGCATGCCTACCTGTCCCAATATCATTATGTTTCATATGGAGTCTTCTCAAATGTTCAATAATGAACAACCCATCCACTACTATCATCTCAATGAATTCCTCGCTTTCTAGTTCAATGGGATCCGAATAACACTCACGGATTTCAGTTTCCATCTTTTTAATGGCCTCAATACAATCCTTCAAAATGATAACCCACCCACTTGGTGCACTCGTCAATCCCGGCCATTCTGATTGGATAATGCGAGCTGTTGTTATCACATCTTCTACATCTCTTCCTTGTACTTGTCTCCTTACTACTTCTTCTCCTTCTCTTTCTTTTTCCTCTAATACTCTTTGTTCTTCTTCTTCCCCAAACTTCATCTTCGCCTTAAGATTTAGTAAAGTATGCATATAACTCAATTTCTGATCTTCCATTGCTTTTAAGCTTTCTTTTCCTCGGTGGTAAGGACCAATTGATAACACCTCAGGAATGTATGCACTAGGCTCAGTCATTTTATGGAATTTATCAGGAACTCTGTGAATACAACAAATTCCATCGGAACGCAAATGAGTTGCACTATGCCCAAGCTTTTTGGTTATGGAATTAGCTATCAGCTCCTCCATTTCAATTGAAATGTGTTCTCCACCATCTCGAATCAGGACATTTGGTGTCGTAGAAGACGCCATTCTGTTGATTCTTTAACGCCTGTTTTGCTATTTGGATAGAAAACCACAATTAGGCAACTAACTAGAAACAACTGCTAATCAAACTATATAATACCAGGAAAAATAAATAAATTAGATAAGAGGCAGACCGCCGTTTGAAAATCGATATATCCTTTCCATTGAGTGCAACATCACTATATATATATATATAGTGAACATTCTAGGTGAGATAAAAAAATCAGGTCTACTTTACAATGGTTCTTGGAAGGACATTCATTTCCTGTTGCATGGGATCCGGTAGCAGAACATGAAGATCTCATTTACACCTCAGAATTTCGAAAGGTTGAAACAATGACCAATTTGATTGTGAACCTATTGCATCTCCTCCCTGTTCATCAAGTCCCTTTTCTTTTTTTCTTTTTAATAGTGAGAATGTATATCGAAAAAATAAATAATATGGTAGCCATCCTCACCATGTTCACACGATTGGTAATACTAGCTTTAGTGTTGGGGTTGGAAGAGGAAATGACTTTGATCCTTCAAAGAATCAAACAATGCGGAAGAAACCACCGGGAATTCAGCTCTAATATCAGGCTGTCAATGAGGTGCTTTTGTCTGATATTTTACAGGTGGGGTTCAAAGAGGAAATGACTTTGCTCCATTCAAGAATCAATTATGCGGAAGAAACCACCAAGAAAGCTCTACCCCAAGCTCTCAACGAGGAGGTACTTTTGTCTGATATATATGTTGCAGGTTTTCATAGTAGCTCAGAGTTGGGAGTTGGGGTTCAAAGAGGAAATGATTTTGCTTGGACTTCCACTTTCTTCCCCTAGAACTAGGAATGCTGAATTTCTCTAGGAAGCGGTGGCCCCCTCTTCAAAATATCATGGACCAGCGAGGGAGCGACATACGGAAGTGGGAAACGTGAGGAGGGAATCTGGGGGGTATTTGCTCCCTCGAATGATCAATAATGGCCAGGAATCTAATCAAACAGTCCTGCGGTACATTTGTCTGGTATTTTGCATGTTTCTTCACCACTATATTAGGCCCCCTTAGCTTCCTTCTTTTCTTCTTTTTACACGAGACGTGAAAAATATCTGACATAAGTATCTCGTGAGTCCGTGACTGCCTGATCAGATTCCTCGTGGTCTTTTGCGCATTATTGATTATTCGACCCCCTGGTGTTAAACGTGGAACCAAATTCAAAATTTGAATTAGACATGATATCTTCTGAATTGACGCCAGCTAATGGTATGCGCATAAATTTTGGATTCAGGATGATATTTGCTATGGATGTTGGGATGTTATTCCTGACCGTTTTTGTCAAATTAAGACTTTGATTTTCTACCCAAACCTATATTTTCTCGGATCCCCTTACTTTTATACTCTATTTCCCACCCCTGTTTTTCATATTTTCCGTCTGTTTTTCATATTTTCCGTCCCACTCGCAAGTTCTAAAATTATGTCTACCTATTTCTCTATCAAAACGACGATTCCCTATTGCAAAACTTTTAATTTTATGATAACTAGATAGTAACCCGTGCTACGCATCGGGGAGTGTTGATCTTTTTTTAAGATATGTTGAATATAAGACATGCGCATCAGCTCATATATATTTGCTTGGATCAATGAGTATTAAAAAGATCATCATAGTACCAAAGTGATACAAATACAAATTGGAACCATAATAAAAGTTTGCACAACCATTTTCTCTTCACAATATTAGATAGGGTCGAGCAATGAATCATTATGCACTTTAAAGCGCATGCAAATACAGAAATGCTAATGCTTAAACCACTGCAAGGTACTCCCTCCGTTCCGATTTACTTGCTTTTTTAGGGTTTTTCTTATGTTCCAAATTAGATGATAGTTTTAGTTTTTTTCCCCAATTTTCACTAATCTACCCCTACTTTGGAATCACACCAGAGAGTTAATTCTCATGGGAATCAACACAAAAATAATTACTCTAATTTTGAAATATACCCCATGGAGGATATATACTCAATCTTTTTTACTTGTTTACTCATCATCTCTTCATCCCAAGTAATTGTTACGGGATTGACAACTTTCTCTACAATCTAGAAACACAAAACTAGGTCATTTAAGTCTTTAAGTAGGAATTAATATGGGTATTATAGGAAAAAATTTACTCTCTCTGATATTTCTTAATATCCGTGAAAAACTCTACAACGTCAAGTAAATCGGAACGGAGGGAGTATAAAGGTTGATTTGGGGAATGCACTTGCCAGGCAAAAAAAAAAAAAAGGTATGCCAGTGTGTAGTAGCCAATTTGAAAGGGTGAGAAGTCAGAAGAAGAAAAAAATCGGTCAATTTTTTTTTTTGGTGCTATTATCAACAAAAAGATGGAAAACAGTGTCCATAAATATAACTAATCAAGAAAATAAACTCAAACAAATACATGGGTCTCTGTTGACGCTAACGACTTGATTTTTGCCATGTTGTTGTCCAAGCTCTCTCAAATTGCAGCCTAAACATCATGACCCACTTCACATGGAACTTTAACGGAAAATCACACGGCTTTTAATGTGCAGGTATTTATCCCAGTAATGGAAGTACCAAAATTTTCTATGCTATGATTCCATCTCGCAAAATCTACTAAATATATGGAACACAAAATTTCAATTACCTTTTTCTAGATATATGTACAGTGTAGGGAATAGGTTTGCTTAATAGACAGTGTCATTAGTGATTGGAAGTTACGTTCCAGTCTAAAATTAAGAGTCAGTAACCAAAGAGGTCTAGGTACGGATCTGAACCTTCGCCATCAAGTTCATTTCAGTGGTTCGGTTCGAAATGATTAATATACATACTATCAAGGTTTAGTTAGCACTAACCAATCAGTCTACATATCGAACTAACAATATTAAACTAACACAATACCAATCAAGTTTACTTTATGTAAACAGTGTGCCTGCAATTGCTTCTTAAACTAGAAATCAAGCAACCTTGACAACGGATCACGGCACCAAAAACCAACAATAACGCTTCATTTTCCTGCAAGATGAATCAAAATAAACAACATAAGAAATTCATAAGTTACATAAGCATTCTTTCGCCATAAGCATTTTGAATATTTTAAAAAGTTACAAACAATATCGTTTTGTGTCCAACAATAACATCCCATCCAGCGTCAATGCTCGCAGTCACCTAACCAATTTGGTCGACCTTGCAGAAAAGGAGAGGGCTTATTTAGAAATTTCAAATTTTCATAATAAGGATGTTTTAGAATGCTAAACAAAAAGATTCATAGAAAAGGCATATGATCCTCATATAGTAGAAAAACCTTAGAAGAGCATTGCGGGACTTCTCTTTGCTCTCCATTAAATCAAAACTTGATCCAAACAATCAAGTACATGGCGAAACGGGTATGAATTGAAGATTTTCTAACACTTGATCATGTTCTCCACTTGCTAATATAGTCCAGTTGGTAAGATTCAAAAGTGAGAGAAAGTTTCATCAACTTAAGCTTACAATTGAAATAAGAATCTCAATCATGAATACCGGAAAATACATACTATGTACCTCTTTACAGTGTTTTATACCGGACGGCAATGCTAAAGAAGTGCTTGGTACATGCCAAAATTACTCCTGAATTGTGAAATATAGTTTCATTCAGTGCAATCAGTATTTCAAAACCACCTGACATAGAAAAAATTGATGTATGTCTGTAAGCATGCTTAAGTTCCACTTGCAAAGAAAAAAAGAAGAAAAAAACTTCCAGATTCACAATGGGTTTCACATAAACAAAATTAAGGAAACCCAGAATACCAAACGCATCAAATAACAAAACTCTCCTGAAGAACCTAATCTTTTAACATGAGAGTGATTTAGATAAGATAATAGCAAACCATACTAATATAACACAGAACTTCTAATCGATCAAAATTTGATCCATCTGGAGAAGATAAATCGAATCCTGGTGAAAATCCAGACGTTTCCTAAAAAAAAAAAAAAAAAAAAAAAAAAAGTATTTCAGGATATTACCCCTCCAGCAGTCTAACAGGATAATACCTCTCATTGATTTGAATGAATTGACTTGGCCTTTTCGTCAAACAAACCTTCAGGGGAAAAGGAAAAAACTTGATGGTGTTAGAATGAGAAAAATAAAACAAAATAACATGCAGAAAGAAATTGAGAAGAAGATTGAATGAAAGAACAACGGAATTTTTCGACGAAACTTTGGGTTCTCTTGATTCACGATCTTGATTGAGAAAGAGATTCCCATTCATAACTTATAGACGTCATTTAAGTTTTTATTTTTCGTTTTTTCACGAAGATAGTGGGTGGTAACTCTTCTCGGAAGTGGAAAATGGTCGTGGGGGAAGTGAAGGTGTGATTGGAGTGTAAAATAATAATTTTTGTTATTTGATATGGGGCCAGAATCAATGAGAGAGCTCTATTCTTGAATACTCTCACCATATATGTCCACATCAGCTTTTTGTGAGGCCAGAATGAAGGAGAATTCTGTATTTGGTTTCAATTATCATCTTGTTGGATTTTCAACTCTATTTAAATAATCAGTTTTTATAATGGTTACCAAACACATATACAATCAGTTATACACTGTCATAATTGATGATCGTCCATTATAATATTGGTTACCACACAACTATATGTGATTGTTGGACAATGCCGAAACAAACCAATTTATGATTAAAGCTTCACCATGTCTCAATTGAGAGTGTTCCTTATCTTCACAAACTGTAGTTTTACTAAAGCTGTTTGCATTGCTATTGATCTTAATTTTGGCACAAGTTTTGTTAATATTGATTTTACTGATTGGTTTTGCGGTTTTTTTCAGGTGAATAATTAGAGTAGAGCAAGAGTTAATATGTTCAAATGGTTTGGTTTTGTTAAGTGGAATGTATGGAAATATAGATGTAGGAAAGTTTTTGATAACTTACAACCTAGCATAAACCAAGTAGTCCAAGAAATACAACTAGACTATTCAGATTGGATTAGAGTGAATACTATAAATTCTATACCTATTACTCTAACTAGAATCCAGACTAATAGGTCTTGGAAAAGACCTGAAAAATCCTTAAATTAAACTGAATTTTGATGCAGCATATAAAGATGAAACAAATGAGGTTGGTGTTGGCCTAATTCTAAGAAATTCTACAGGTAATACAGATGGGGTTAGATGTTGTAGGACAAAAAATATTGACCCTGAACAGGCTGAAGCTAGAGCATTATTGGAAGCGGAAATTTGGGCAAGAAGTAAAGGATTACAAGCTTTGCATTTGTAGGGTGACTTGCCAATATGTTATCACTGCTTTGAATGGTGGATTAGATGCAATCAATTAGACAACAAGAAATTTAATTATTGATTGTAATAGTATTTTGAACTCCTTTGTAACTTGGAAATGCACTCCCGTGCATATAGATGCAAATAATGCTGCTCACTCACTAGCTAAACATGGTATAGTTGTGGTTCAGCTGAAGAATGGTCAAAAAATATCCCTACTGGGATAAAACAATGTATTTATCTATCTATCTAACTAGATAATAATAGAAACGCAATACTTAATTCTCATTCATTCTTAATACGTATTCTCACAAAGGAGACATGAGAATGAATTGGGTATTCACATCTGCTTCAATCGAGGTAGAAAAAGAAAAACCGCCGAAGTCATCAAATCTTCATTTCCTCAATGGATGATCTACACCAATGCATTCGATGGGGATTTAGAAAACATTCTTCAACAAGACACTTCCTACAAAAAGAATTCCCAGCATTTGTGAGATCAATTGCACTTGAGTTGAGAATCCACTTACACTCATTTTTTCTTAGTTTCCTCCAATATCTAAATCATTCTAAAATAATAAGTAAATAAACGAAATAAATTTCGATTTTACTCTCAACAACGATTTTATAATAGTTAAATTTTCTTTTCATAGATAATAACAAGGAATTAGTCTGTGTTATTAATACGTATAAAAGTCCTGGAGACTATGATAATCAAGTAAATAAAATGATTGGCAAAATTCACATTATAATAATAAATTCAATTCATTATTATGATAATGTGCGGAAATGAAATTTTGATGATGCATATAAGCTGTTTGTTTCTCAGCGTGATTTTTTTTTTTGTATTCCATAAAAAAAAACGATCCTTAACTACTCCTAAATTCATTCATTTAAGAATTTTAGGTTATACAAGGTTTCAATCCCTAACCTCCTTGAATATGAGAACGTCGGACTACTTGATGGTTCTCGATCGGCCAGAGATGATATAACCACTACCCACCCTATAGTCAATGTAAGATGAAGAATACATAAGCATTAATTTTAATTTGGGGGCTAATATATATTGATAAAATTCTGATTTTATCCCACAAATGCACAAACACACGATTAATTGCCTATTTGACTTCATTTGCTTTAACTAAGACTAATCGCCTATTTAGAAGTTTCTCTTGGGCTTTATTTGAAACTCCAAATCTGTTGGACTAGTTGCTTACCTTGAATAATAAATTCACCTCCATTGTCGTAGTCGTGAGAGCCCTATTGGATGACCGAAGGGAATTCTTTTGTATGATGATAATGGGTGTTAAAATGTATGTCACTTTTAGCAATTTATTGAAATCTATTTTTGTTTTATTAATTTCAAATGTAAATCACATTCTTCAAATGAGAGACACAATAACAAGTTACAAAGACAACTTAAACAGATGCCATTAAAGTAAGAAAACAAGATAAAGAAAAGTACAAAAGCCTTATTAATTACATCTTCCTAACCTTGTTTAAAACCATATCAAGAATATGCCATCCAAAATGGTAATACCCACACACATTATCCTTCAAATTCTCCACCGAATTGTATTTACCTCCGAAGACTTTTGCATTTCTTTCAATATACATAACCACCAAATTGCAAAAAGAATAATATATGTATCATATTTTACTTCTTATACTTAAATTTCTTCTCTTCTTCTCCCTCCGTTCTTAGATTGTGCTTCTGACTCCGTCCTAAAAAACCCATTGTATATAACCACTCAATAAATAATTCCAAATTCTCTGGTTGTATCACAACGTAGAAATATATTATGGTTTAATTCAGCACTCTTCTTGCATGACAAACAATCATTGACTATAATGGATTTTCTCAAAGAATTCATTTTGGGAGCAGCATTATAACAGAGACCAGACAAAAAAAAATCACCTTTTATGGAATTTTGGAATTCCAAACACACTTGTAAGGAAACACAAGCAATCCTTCAGCCACCAAATATTTAATGCGCTCTGCCGCAGAGAAAATTCTGGTCCAACTGCCAAGTCTCGTGATCAGCACCGACACCACAGTTGAAAGTGGAAAGCAAATCCAACAAACGAGCAATGTCATCAATATCTTCATCTCTTAAATTTTTGCAAAATGCAGGACTCTAACTACTTCCTACATTTATAACTAGCATCTCGTGAATAATAACATCTTATAACATGCTCAAATTGAAGAGATTATGAAACAAATACTTTACAGTTTTTTGGTCAATTAGCCCTTGAATTTGAATTCCTGGGCATAAAAGACGAGCAAATTATCACTCCGGTTCAAATAACCAAAAATCTTGAATATACTGTTTAAATATCCAAATTGGATATATCAACCAGTAATTACAACTTATTTTTATGCCGACTGACCAAGATACCCTTTCTTCTTCCTTTTCAGCCTCAGTAGCTTCGATTGAAACAAGTTGGTTTTGAGTTTTCTCCTCCACCACCTCTGGTTAAATAGAAATTCATCGTCGATAGTGTCTCAACATGATTTAGATAATATATTTTGACGAGAGAATCTCAGCATCTCATATACCAGGTATCCCATCTCAAAACCCTATGTTTTTTATAAAAATTTATAATGTCAGATTTGATAGATTGAGATAATTACACCTTTTGACGGTGTTTTTGGATCTTTATTGGGAATGGGTTTGTGATTAACATGCTTGATTGTATGAAAAGTTGAGATTTTTAAAGAGTAAACGAGACTCTTTGTTATTTAGGGATTTTTGAACCTAAGATTCAAGAATTGAAATGATTCTGTGCGAATTCAAGGTGAGGATGCTATGAAATTATGTGTAATTGAGCTAGGTGGTTTGTTTTTGCTACCATTTAACAAATTAAGGATATTTTGTTGAACCCTTAAGTTGCAAGTGTAATTAGTTCTCACTCCTGTTTGCTATACTTATCTGGTCCGATCCTTTTTTCTTACCTTAGCCTCTTCTATGATGATACCATTGTTTTCTTAATTTAGCTCTAGAAATGTAGTCAATTGAATCTTACAATATACACTAAGTATGTTTTCCTAAGGCTGCCATTGTTTGCTTACAATGTTGGTTTGGGTACAAAAATGATGTACAATCATTTTATTAATTATTAGTTCAAAAACCAAAAAGTTTGAAAATGTTTGAAATGGGGCGTTGTTGCGGATATCTTATGTTAATGAATGGTTGTGAGATTGGTATGGATGGAGATATTGGGTTCCATCCAACTTGATTTGCAGGTTAAAAGAAGCTATATAAGCGGCAAAACAGAACAACAACGGATTATCTCTCTGTCAATAACAAAATGCCTAGAACTTGCTCAACAGAAGTCCCCGAAGAGTAAGAGGTAAAAGTTTTTATCTTGCTAAATCAGTGTGGCTATGTACTGGCACTTTGAGGAGATCTGAAAGCAATCCATGAGAGAAAACGATGCTTAAGAGATGAGTAGAGTGATTATTGTATGGGGTAAAGACAAAAAAGAAAAAAACGAAGCTATCTCTCATGTATGGTACATTTTTATGTTAATATTAGTAGTACTGGTCATTTCCCTAACTTGTGTATAATATATTGCATTTGATTAGTAGAATAAACCTAGATTTATCTCCGAAACACACAAGATGCACCTGGGTGCATAATATAGTTTCTGACAAGAAAATATTTTCAAGCCTGGATGCACCTAAGTGCATGATGAATATTTTTTTTGAATTTTTTGTTGTTGTTCCTCTCATTTTTATTATTTAGTACTTGTTTTCTCGGTGAATTTGATGGAGAATGTGATGGTAATTGTGAGGTTTTATTGTTTGAAATCACGAACTAGTATTTTAGGTTGTATATATTATATTGAAGGTCATTAGTAGGACAAACCTAGATTTATCCACAAAGTACACAAGATGCATCTGGGTGCGTAATGCATATTCTTATTGAAAATAAATTTTGGTCAGGTTGACCTGAGTGCATAATGCTATTTTTTTATGAAATGAATTTTGCCAAGTTGCACAGTGCATAGTGCATACTTTAATAGGAAATAAATTTCGGCAAGTTGCACTGGTGCATAATGCGTACTTTAATAGGAAATAAATTTTGGCCAAGTTGCACCTGGGTGCATAATGTGTCCTCGATACGCTTTAAATTAAATTTTTTTTTTTCGAATTTCATATCAACAATGGATCTTGTTTTGTATAGATTTTCGAGCCCTTTCCAAAAATATAAATTTTATTAAAATCCGACTTATATTTTGGAAGTTAAGACATTTCTTGCGATTAATTAATTGTAGAGATAGAAAATAAATATGAGAGAGAAAAGGATATGAAAAAGAATAAAGTTTAAAGCAAAGGGTATATATGGCTAATATTTCCTATGTCTTTTTCACCCAGACCTATATTTTACAAGTCCATTACTCCCATACTTTATGAGATTTGGTCATATGACCCGTTTTCCGTTTACTAAGGATTGACTATTCAAACATGCATCCTTCCAGAAAAGGCATATGTCCCCACTATATATTTACTTGTATAGTTGTATTTTGCTCCATATGATCCTTGCACTTCAAAACACCAGTCCAAAAACTCTTACCAACTGGCTTATTTGTAGTGTTTGGAAGAAAAGCCTTACCATTGCCACCAAACATGTGTTGAATGACTCTCTACCAAATTTCTTTTTCCTCATTCACGTACCTCCAAATTCATTTAGCATGTAGGGACTTGTTTATAAGCCTTACTTTTATTTTTTTGCATCGCCACCCTTTTTTGGCAAACTCACTCTGTCCCATCCTAACCATCATTTCTTAGCTTTTTAACTGGCGGAACTCCAAAGAAACTGTTCCATAATTCTTTCCATTTGTTTCTCAACAGATTAAGGAACTTGAAAGAGACACAAATAGTAAACTGACAATCTAGAAAATACATTTTGAATTAACATGAGCATCTCCCATCTTTTGGAAGATACTTTCTCTGCCATGTGCTCAGCTTCTTTTGAAAAAAAAATTAGAATTACATCTCACACTACCACAACCTTTGCTAATGGAATTTCCTAAATATTTCATAGGAAAAAAAGTAATTGGACATTCAAAACTAACAACAACATCATTAACATCTACAACATTTCCAACTGGCACCAGAGAACCTTTTTGAAGTCGACTTTCAAACCGAAAACCAATTCAAAACCAAATAATTTTTTTTTTTCTTAAATTATTCACTTGTTCACAACTATCATCTAGGAAGACGATTAGATCATCTGCAAATTACAAATGATTAACCTCAAAAGCTTCACTAGATGGTTTGAAACCAGAGATTAATCGAATAATGCAACTCTCTTTATCATTACAGACAACACCTCCACTATATGAACAAATATGAATAAAGACATTAGGTCTCCTTGTGTACACCTTTGGTACTTCTGAACAAATGTGAAGCAGTGCCATTGATAGTCATTGAAAATCTTGTATCTTAGAGACACCATTTTATCCAATTCCTCTGAACAATTTCTTGACAATTAGGCTACACTAAATATACTTTTCCACATTTTGGGGTGGGTTGTAGCCTACCTAAGCCACCCCCACCTTCGTCCCTGATCAGGACGAGTAGAGGTACATCGGGTGATCTTGTGGACAAAATTCCAGCTTTATATCACACATTAGTAGCCAAGACTCGGGCGTGGTATCGTCAGATGTCATTTGTATACGATGATTTTATACTCGATGAGTACGCTATGAAAGACCTGATAAAGTTTCACAAACAAGGCCTAGTACTTGGTCCAAAGAAATTGGTTGACTCACGTGCTAATGGAGGTTCAAATGGCACTCTTTTGAATTTCTTTAAGAGGACTCGATGGGCTTAAAAGAGGATGCAGCCTTGTACATCTCAGGTACTGACACGATCGGGAAAAAAATGGTACTGACATCCTAGAGAGAAAGAGAGTTATGAATCAAACATATGAACGGGTACTAGCAGCTAGCCTATATTGCATTCCCATTGCAACTAAAATATATTATTTGCTATTAATTTCATAAACCAAAAACAAATTCTGGATTAATTAATTTTTAAAATTGAAAAAATGGTGTGGCATGCGAAAGATAATATAATACATGATTAGTTCCAAATTAATCATACATGATTATTACTGGAAATGACTCATCTTACATGATAGCTATCATGGTTTCCACCACACAACAAGAAAGATAGCTAGAAACAGATGCACTCAAGTCGCTATGTTATTTGTTGGCCTCTTTAATATTAAAACGTCTCTTCATGTAAATTAGAATTATCCAAATGAACTGCTTTAAATGATACATCAACCCTGTCATTACCGGGTGCTGGTACTTCTTCTCGCTTGGTTTCCACCAACATCTCAATAGTTTCAAAATAATCTCTCGGAAAACTAACTGAAATTAGTAGTTGTTATACATGTAAAATTAGTAGTTGTTATACATGTAAAAGTGTCAGAGAGGAACATAAACAATTAGCTTCAACGATCGGCAAAATTATCATTGATACATATTCATCACAATAGCATGTCAAACGAAGTTTTGATGTGTCATAAATTAGTCTATGCGAAAATGGTATAAACTGAAGAAATGTTAGAAATAACAAACCATCAAATGGAAGGTTTATACTCCATTTATCTCCATAAACAGTATATATTATTATAAACATGATTTTCTTTTTCAGTTCTGGGATTAAATAAAATTTTGAATTATAATTTCCTAATGTTCTCACTTGTAGTTGTAGATAGTTTTATTTTTTTCCTCTACATGGCATGAGCTTAGACCCGCTCTTGACGAATCTGAAGTCAGTGTTTATGCACCCTGGCATGGCTTGTACCATTTCATTTAAACGCGAAAAATGTTATATTACATTCTAAACCAAAAGCTAATATTCCTTTCATTTAAACTCGATATATTTGTATCAGATAAAGGAATAAGTTTTTTTTTTCTTCTTTAGAATCCCAGTCAGATATGTGCTCCACAACTTAAGTACAAAGTGCACAATTTATATGGGCTGATACCAGATTACTGGGATGATACCATTTTATATAAGACAAAAAGATCTTAAGCGATCATGACTGTTAGATCGGCTAAATAGTATCAGCCTGTAGCAATGTCGGTCCTAATAATGTTGGTATCGGCTAGGGGTGGGACTTGGGTTAGGTTAACCCATCCAACCCATACCCAACCCGAACAATGGGCAGACATGGGCAACGTATTTAAAAACCTTGGGCAAGCTTGAGCATAGATTTATAAACCCGAGTTAAATTTGGGCAAGTATGGGCACACATATTTTTAACCCAAGCAACCCGCCCAACCCGAAGAACTATGATATAGTTATATAAAACTATTTTTATAATTGGTATTATTATTTATTTAGAGTAATTTTAGATATTATCTTCAAATCTAATAATGAGAATATAAATTATATATATCTCATTAATCATTCAATATGAAGAAAAAAAAAAATATTATTGTAAATAATCTTCGGTTAATTGGAAATTTAAGATAAATGTAGCAATTAAATCTTATTATTACTAAAATTTGTCATTGTCTTATTAACAAACTCGTATGTCTAGCGAAACTTGGGCCAATCCGAGGAACCCGAAGAACCCGAGAAACATAACTTGGACGGACTTGGGCAGTACCTCCATGGATTCCACGGGTTCGATGGGCAATCTGGGCAAAGAATTCCTAACTCGGGTCTTCCATGACCAAGCCTACTAACCCGCCCAACCAACCCAAGTCCCACCCCTAGTATTGGCTCATATGAATAATGACAAAATGGACTGGCTTACTCGAATATTTCCGATCGA
>JAJJWW010012232.1:0-97748 GCA_023531295.1 Papaver armeniacum
CTATAATGTAATAAGATAGCTGATATCCTAGCCAACAAGGCTAGAATAAGTAGGATTTCGAATTCCTGGGATTGTTCTTCACCTCCTGAAATTTTACTTCAGCTTGCTGAAGATGCTTCTCATGTACTGGTTTAATAGTTCTTAATCGATACAACTTTTCAGTTTCAAAAAAAAAAATGTAACCACTGCAACGTGTCAATATTTAGCGTCGATAATAAGTGGGAAAGGTATTCTCGTCTACCACATTATGACCTAGAAGACTAAAAGCCTAAAATACAGAAGATCCACAAAATTTTGGACTAGCTTTTCAGTTCAATTGAAGAAAATGGCGGGTTTTGTGATGCTAAATCCAAGTTCAGTGTTGCTAATCTATCTCTCTCTGACCACGATCACATTTGTAATTTCTCACTTGGACAAATCTCAAATGATTTGTACAGATAAACCCAATGGTTTAATAAGTGAGCTACAGAAAATGAAACTGAAGTCGACTCAATTAGGTATTCACCTTTTATTTCATTCTCTCATTGTATCTATCTTATTTAATCTGCTTCTATCTTATTTGATTGAAGTACTGAATCAATTTTATGTTTGGGTTCCTTAAAGTAGGGATATTTATTGGTTGCTATCATTGCAGAATCTATCTTGGAGGAAAGAATCCAAAGTTTAATTATTAGAATGCATAATGTTGAAGAAAAGAAGAAGTTAATTGAGGAGATGGACAATAAGATTCATTCTTTGCAAACTGCTTTGATCAATATCAAGGTTTCATCTCTTTTCTTCTATGTCGAGATGATTAGAAATAGTTTCTCCTGTATGCTTACTGTAATAATCCGTTTTTCAATTATAACCATTATAGAATTGTTTGTCAGAAGCTAGATTGCTAACACTGTATTAAGCCCCTCTATGACTAGAAATTTTGGGTGATCCTCTGGGTGATAAATGAGAGAGGAATAGAAATACCAGGTGGATATGTTGTCTAGTTGCTTCCAGATTCATCAAGCCAAACTGTAGTGTTGCATTTTAATCGGTAAAAGTTACGCAAATCACACACTTAGAAATATGACATTGTGACTCTTTATTCCCAAATCCTCAAATTATTTTTGAACAACTCTTATGAAGCTAAGTTAGGTTTTACATGCTATCTAAAATTTCTTTAGACATCACATGTAACAGTTGCCCTTTTGCCCTAATTGTAGAAAGAGGCAGCATTACCAATGGAAAGGGTTATTGCGCTTGAAGAAGAGGTTTGTTTCTTTTTTTTTTATCTACTTTTAGTTCGTATGAGTAAAGATTAAGATTTTACTGATTTTGAAGTTTAACTAATTTGGGAAGTTAATAAGAGGTTGCTCAGGTCAGACTTCTTTGGGCAACTACAAGAAAGAACAACTTTGATCTTCATAGTTTGGAAACTGAAGTGCACGATATGGAGGCAAATCTAGAAGTGCTGAATTCCGAAATTGAAAAGGTTGGTATGTTATGCAGAGTAAAACAACTTTTGCAAAATAGCTTTTTAATGGGTGGTGATACTGATGATTTTTTCATGCATTGATTATATAACCTGAATGCTGAAATTTATTCATAAATATTCTAAAACATGGAACTCGACTTCCTAAACATATGCCCTTACATATAGAATTTAACTTAAGTTTCATCTTGCTACTCAATTATCGGTAAATAATTTTATATCAGACTCGATCAGTAGTTTTAAGATTGATAGGGTTCACTGAGCTCACGGGTTGTCGTTGAGCTACTTTGTAAAAAGCTACATGACTTGGGTATTGCAGCTTGACTGCAGTCAGAGAAAAAAAAAAACTGATTCTCTTTTAGATAAATCCTTAAGTCATGTTTGCTGTAATTATTTTGTTAATGTTGTAATCTTATTTATATGTGATACATCACAAGTTTAGATTGTTTGAGAAGAACTCAACTCCCTGCTCATCACAAGGTTCATATTCTATCTCTTGTCTAACAGGCTAGAAGTATTGTTACAGAGCAATGGATCCAGATTCGGCAACTTGACCAGGCACTACAAGTCACAGAAGTATTACTTCACTTGAAGTATCTTTATATCAATTTTTAAACTTAACATGGGATTTCGGTTCAACTCCTGATTTGTTGTCTGGAACTTGTTATCAGATCAGGATTCTTAAGGCTAAAAGTAAAACAGGGACCACCAAATGCACATTCACAAAGGTATGATGATACTTGAGATTACTATTCTGTACCTTCTGCTAGACTGTTGGTTTAGATATAGGCGTGTGCTCCACTTGAAATTTAGTGGTCGTGTCGTATTGGGTATTAGAGTCTAGTGCAATAGACTACTTTACCATATTTGTCATCCATTCTGAGTGAAGAAGTGCTTTGTCTTAAAAAAAAGTGGATATTTGGCAAGGCTGGAGGTTGTCACACATCCTTGAACGTTCATCTTACATTTACCATGAACTCATGTTTGTTAGTATATCATTTTTGATACTTGAGCATGATGTCTACTTAGTCCAATGCAACTTTTCACATCATGCGGGTTTCTTATATGAAGATACTGTTCTCCTTTTTCTATAAAGTATATACCAATTTGAAAGAATGCTGCTGTGCTATGTGTTTCATAGTTCATCAAGGACATTCTGGAACGCCATCATCAAAAACTTACTACAATTCTGGAACCAGTTTTCCTTAGCAAGGAGTCCTTTCAGAATTCTCACATGTCTCAAGCTCTATATAGTTTAAAAGAATATCATCATCAGGTATGTACACTACCCTGAGTAGCTATCATTAGTAGATGTCCTGCTATGTTGTAGTACATTTTCTTCTGGGATCATCTACTAATTCAACAATGTATCATAACCTTTATTCCTAATGAAAAGTAGAACACCCAAAATTCAGTATTATCCAACGCAGAGTTTCTTAATAGATTGCTGAACCCTTAGTTATTTACATTTCTTCTGAAAAAATTTCCTGCTTAAGCTAATACGAGTCGTTGACATGCTGAATTTTTTATTTTTTTTTAGCTGCAACGGTTTGTTCAAAACGAAATGGAAAGGAATGAATTTACAGCAACTATTGCCAACCAGGAAGTGGTCTTCTTTTTGGTTAGAAAACTACACTCAAACTAATGTGACACCTTCAAAGTTTCTTGTTTATTTTCCGCCACCTTATCTAGTTAATGATGTGATTTAAATTCACTACATGTTGACTGTAATTGCATGTTTTATTTCAGGCTTCTGCTCTTGTTACATTTCCTATATTGACTGCATGGATGTTGCTCGCATCACAGTTTAGCTAGCAAGACTGGAAATTTGTTAATCCAATCTAGGAAAGGAAAGAGAATGGTGTAATTAGTGAACAAAGAAAGGAAGTATACAGGTAGCCGTTTTGCAGTAGGTACCCCTGTCTCTCTCTGTGAGGTTGTAAATGTAGAAGCATTCTAGTTCAGATCTTTCTGTTGGACAAAACGTTAACCGATTATCACTTTTGAAATCATTTTCAATTTTTGAAGATTAACTATAGCAGTTGGCTACAAGGCCAGGCTATGCAAAATCAAAAAAATTGTATTACCAATTCAGTGAATATCTTCGGCCTTCCTTTTCCAAGGTTGTATTTTTGTTGGGGATCATTCACACTTGTCCATGCCTCAAGGTTTATACTGGTCGAATAGAGTCACTTGGTTTAGTAACTGTTTAGTCTAAAAACAGCTTATGTTCCTTCATGTGCTTCATGCGGGAGAGAATTTGCAGCAAGCTTGGACTTTTGTAGGCATGAAAGTACAAGAAACGACACTGGGTCGCTTGGGAGACGCTAGTACTCATCAAATGTATAACCAAAAAAAAAGAAGAAATAAAAACACGACGAATTACCAAGAAAACTAAATTCTTGTGCCAGTACCGTTGATAAAAATTACCCCACCATATCATCACACTGTTAAGCAAAGCGGAAAAAAGAGACTAAAGTTTACTTTATTGTTTTTCTTCGTTTTCTAACGGCTATACTTTCCACTTCATTGAAGACCAAGAAAAAACTATCAAAAGAAATTTCAATCATCAATTCCTCTATTAATCAAAACACATCCTAATCTTCTCCTGCTAATCACTCAACTCAACCATGACTTGTCCTCCTCCTCCTCCTCCATCTAATCAATCAGAATCTCGACTAAATACCAAATCATCTTCTCGTATATCTCGAATCATCCATGGAGAGCGGGGTTCAACTTCACTTAACCTTCCTCATGAAAAAATTCTTTCTTCACCAAGAAAAACCCCACCTCCACCTTATCTGGCTTTACGAACTAAGAATCTATCCTCACCTCAAGAACTTTTTCTCTCCCCTTCTCCTGTTCGAAAATTCTCAAGAACTCGTTTCTCTGAAAGAACTGAAATGGTTGAGGAACAACCTCCGGTTGAGTTATTGGTGTATCGCAGAAGGTGCATGAATAAAAGCTCTCCAATGAGTTTATCGAGCTGTGCATCGCCAAGAAATAGTCGAAGGCCTAGAAGACGAGTAGACCAAGAAATTCGAGAGGATAAAGAATTGGGGTTAGGAAATGAAAATGGTAAACATGGGAAAAGTAAACAGAGTACTCGGTCTCGTAAGGAGAATATGAGTTTAGTTCCATCTTCGGGATTACCATCTCCTTCTATCGGCATACCAATCGAAAACGATGATCGGAATCGAATAAATCACACCGGGAAAATCATTTATGATTTGACAATGTGGAAAGATGTGTCTAAATCAACCCTCTGGTTCGGGTTTGGGGTTTTATGTTTCTTATCTTCTTGCTTTTCCGGAGGTTTAAGATTTAGGTACTAAATTTTTATTTTGTTTTTCTTCCTGCATCTTCAGTTTTTAATCAATTCATTTATATCCCTGTTTTTAATTCAATTTTTATCGTTGCAGCGTTTTCTCGGCGATCTCCAAACTGGGTCTTATGTTTTTGGTCGTATCCTTTTTACATAATTCATTTTCACGAAGGTAAGATATATATCTTCTCTGCTTGTTTATGTTTCGAGTTCTATCTCCTAAATTGCAAAAGCTTTGTGGTACTTCAGGAGGATCAACGACGAGGCTCAGATTAATATTAATCTGAAAGAAGAAGACATTGTTAGGCTGGCTCGAGTAGTTCTTCCAGTTGCTAACCTGATAATTGCAAATGTGAGAAAGATTTTCTCAGGCGAGCCATCAATGACTCTTAAAGTAGGCATAATTGACTGATTCTTTCTTGTCATTCATACTTGTATAATTGCTTAATCATGGCAACTTTAAGGCAACCAATATTTTCTGACTGTAGGTAGCACCTATACTTCTTCTCGGATCCGAATATGGCCACTCTATAAGCTTGTGGAGACTCTGTGTATCAGGTTAGACGAATCACCTAATATCTGCCGTCAACCAGTATCTATACTTATATTTAGTCATGTGTTTCACAAATTTGAATAGGTTTCTTCATTAGCTTCACTATCCCCAAGCTTTACAGTATCTACTCCCTGCAAATGAAAAGACAAGGTACGATTATTTTTTTTAGGTTCTCTACAAACTATGTTTTGTGTTTTCGACGGAAACTTAATGTGAATTACATTGTGTTTGAATAACCAGCTGAGTACTTCCGTGGCCGGGTATTGGAAGCATGGGCAGCGTGTTCTCATAAGAAGATAGTAGCAGCGTCCCTAGTCACTGTGTTTTGGAACCTGACAAGTGTTAAGACGCGTATTTTCACAGGTACTACTATTTCCCATCGTTGATGTTTCGTAGTATATTATATATTTGATTCTTTATACAGCTACTTTGTGGTAATCCTGCGTACTTCTCTTCGCAGCATTTATATGTATAGCAATCCTAAGATACTACAGACAAGTTGCCCTCATGCCAGAGGTAGAAGAGGATAAAGCCGAAAGTGAAGAGAAACAAGACGGGCAGCAGCAAGCATTGGTTTTAGTAGATGAGGGATCACAAAAAAAGTAATTTTAGTTTGTATGATTTGAATAAAGCTACTCCGTGATTTGTTGCACTAAACCACGCTAATTACATAAGCTAGGTTGACAGTGCTAAAGCAGAGCCGCAATTTCCTTTTAAGCGTTGTCATTGCATCCAAGGATATCTCTAGTAACTCGTTATTGCAATTTCGTGTTAACTCTAGATTACGAATAACGCTTGAAGACCATCTTAATTTCATAGCCTCAAGAAAATGCTGCCCCTAACCGACCAGTAAGTGCTTGTTCTCACTTGCGGGAACAAGATTTAAGAAATCTGGTTTCAAGAATTTCCCAATTGTCAAAATTTGGACCACTTCCATCTTTTAGGGTCTGGCCGGTCTGCATTTTGATTGAGAGTTCTACAGCAGAAAGAAAAAACATGCAGTGATGCAACGTATCTATGCTCTTTCCATTGGAAAAAGTGATGTATGTAAGCAGTCAAGTATGATAGAGAACATAAAGCGGAGCATGTACCTTGCAGAAACATCTTTTTACCTCGCCCAAATTGGAGGGGCGAGTACGCCTGATAGATATGCTACACCTAGGCAAATTTCAAGCATAGGGTGGCCATTTTACAGCATTACGACACAAATCAGATGGGGAATTGTCTAACCACGTTAGTTTCCCGAAGACGGAGTATATAATTAGCAGATCATCTAAATATTTTTTATTGCCTTTTATTTCTAATATACACTGGATTAAACATGCTCCCGCGAGCCCCATCTGATTGACAGGTTCAGCTCTCTGCCTCCCATTTAGGAACTTCAAACAGGATTTGCCACATCAATGTATTAACCACCTTCTTACCAGAAAGAAAACAGACATGGAATTGTCTCATTACAGAATAGCTTGGTTTTTTTCCGAAGAACTGTTAAACATGATAAATCCAGAGAAGAAGACCATCCCACTTCTTCGTAAAAACATAAATCGTCAAAAGGCCGGAAGAATGGATACATAGGTACTCCTGAAACAGCATCCTGGAATGAAACATCCATAGCAGACTACCTGGGTGTCTCACCAAGCAGCACCTAATGACAATTTATTATGGCCTCGAACTCTCCCTACGTTTACCGAACATCCGTGGGGTCGTTCTGCTTCTATTAATCCCCAAACAGAGTAGAGAGTACAAGATCTTGCACAAACTCAGCTCTCATAGTCTTTTGTTCCCTCTCTTCTCGACTCAAAGAAGAGTCAAAACTGCAAATAGAAACAGATGGCGATTAAAAAGACAGATCGAAGAAACAGGCTTACGTAGCAACCTCAGTGTGCATCAAGGTTCTGTTCATCTACAAAATGGATGTTAAGCTTAGATATGAGGGTAAAAGAGTTCATATTCGTGTGCTGTTAATCATCAGGCGACCCAAGGCTGATACTAGCGATGCTAGGACCTAAGAGCTGAACTTCATCCTCGTGCAGGTGGTTTTGTGTGCTATGATTAATGGATGATAACCTTAAAAGACTAATAACTCCATCGTATTCAAAACTGGTTATCTTCAAGAACTTTTGCAGTACTAGAAATGTGAGAACTACAAGCAGCCACAGATGCAGCTTGTATTCCTAAAAATAAGAATGAATAAAGAATTTAATTTAAATAGGAATATGGATACTGGATCCAATTTGATCATATAGTTATCTTTTAGCGTTTCCTTTTCTAATAAAACTTTAGCTACATATTACCGAAGAGAAAAACAAACGAAAATATTAGCTACTAATAGGTGCAAGGAGCCACATTACCTACATTAACCTTATAAATGAGATTCTGCAAAATTGACATCAGAAACAATGATATTTGAAAGCTTGACTATAAAACTTATGCATGGCTCTTCATAGAGATAAATGCACTATATTTTTTCCCGTTAACCTGCATCAAACTCAATACTGCAAAGGGTGTTACACATGACGACTACCTTATAAGGTCAAGATACCATTTTATTTTCATGTTTCCATTCTATTAAAATCCACTAGTGCTACAACGCAAGCAGTAAAGAAACTACTTCTAGAGGACACTGTGACATAAAGTTCAGTACCTTGGTTTCCGAGGCTTTATCGAAGTCGTACTCTTCTTAGAAGTATCCTCAACAATGGGGGCCATCGACTTTGTAATTTCATCAGCTTCAGATGCAGGAAAGTTAAACATAAGTGATGACAGAAACGAATCTGTAGCAACATTAGATGTACTAGGATTGCTTGACCGATAACCACCACCTCCTAAAAGCACCTGTAAATGAGCTTCACGGAGATCTCGACCCAACAAAGACAGTGCCTGACTGTTAGGGATGGCAACTCTGCGTAATCTTCTACGTCTCTGTAAGTGTTCACTAGTGAAGGAAACATCTATTGGAAATAAATCTCAAACAATGAATAAGCACCTACATACAAACTCTTTCCAAATATCACCAACACTAGAATTCACAATAGAGTAAATTGACTTTGCAAAATAAAATATACGTAAAGGATATCTTGAACAGGTGTCCATGTTGCAAAGTAATATGATTCAGCATATCTCGAGAAACCCTAACAGAGCAAATGGGGCATAACTACAATCAAGACAAAATAAGACTGTGAGTGGCAAACATAAAAACATAAAGAAAGTACTATACTCTCACTACCATAAAAACATAAACCAATCCGAGATACCCGAACACATTTGGTTCAATCTATTAGTTGGTACTAAGTTATAAACTTCCACTTCCAACTGACGGATGACTTCTAATTTGACATTGAAAAGTTCTCTTACATGTTGAGATTACATCTTAGAGTAATATAAGCATGTCGAGGTTGTATTTGTTATATATGACTATCCCAACACAACTATGTGCATCTTCCTGTTCTTATTTATTCAGTCGGTTTTACACAAAAATGTATCCTTAAGTATTTCTTCTCTTTTGTTATGCAGGTATTCTTTTGGCCTCTTCAACAAATATCCGCAAACAAAAAGATTCATAAAGAGATTCCAATTATCGAAAGCTGTAACATCTCCAATCACAGCAAAACTAAAAAACCCACTAGCTATCCTGACTAGGTAGCAACAAAGTTTTGGTCATTTCACTACCACTTCTAACATATATCATGATACATCAGAAATTGTTCCTTTCCAAACCCCTTTCCCTTAAAAAGGAAGGACCTTGAACATATTTCAGAAACTATGTAAATTCAAATCAACAACAATATATTTAAAAGCTGAAAATTAGTTTCCTCTTACCGTAACTTTTGACTCGAATGGATGTTCATCCTCTAGATGAGAACAAAGAGAAACAATATCATAATCTTCGTAACAATAAGGACATGGAAAATCAGGACGAATCTCCTCTTCTACATCAATATCATCAAAGCTCAGCCGATCTAAAAAGATCACATAAAAAAAAAAAAAAATGAAACTCTTCATTTCTAAAAAGTGAAAGAAAAAAATACAAGATCAAAACCATGATAAAGGAAAAAAAAAAAAAAAAAAAACCTAGTTGAGAGTTGTTGTTCTGTTGATGTTGCAGACTGTATTGTCTTTTTGCTGCAGCAAGACGAGATGCCCAGAGTTCAGAATCCATATTGATGATGATATCAAAGAAAAGAAAATGAAGATGAGAAAGAAATTCCCTTTTGAATAGAAAAAATTAAATCAATCCGTTCTTTCTCTTCTCCTTTCCTTTCCTCTGATTTTTTCTCTTCTGTTTATGGTTTGTTTGAGGATTTCTCTTTAAGTTTTCGTAAAGTTTCTTTCTTTTTCTGTTCAGACAAGAGAAGAGAGAAGAGAGAGAATAGAAAAAAGATTTTTAATCTAATTTTTCAAGGGCACAGCAGGGGCCCTCCTATCTATTAGTGTGCGGTTTTTTTTGGCGGTTTTTATGGCGGTCCGCCAAGAATCGTTGTTTGTGTTGTCTAGTTTTTGGGTAAAAGTCGGCGTCGTGGTGGGACTCGCGGCACAGCAGGCGGAAGGAAACGAGTTATTATTGCACGAGGATAAGAACACTCGGTTTTACTGGCCAGCTGCCAGCCTACTGAAATACCGACGTAAATTTCTGAGGCAGCAGGGTTGGTGGGATCTAAGTTACAATCTTGGTATATGGCGGCAAGAAATGGTAGAGGGGCGGCAACCTAATAAGACAAAAAAGGTCATTACAAGGTAATTCAAATGCCCTTATCAAAGAAAATCTGGAAATGACTAATTATCCCTTATTGTTAATAATCAAGATTAATAATGATAATCAAGATTAGTGTTGATAATTAATTTTCACTTATTATAACTCTAAAATCAGATTTTTAGAGTTATAAAAAAAAAAAAGTTTAAAGGAAAAGAAAAAGAAAACTTATGTGATATTTGTGAAACCCTAGATTTTGATTCACTCAACCAAAATGAGTGATTCCAGTGACCCGGTATACTTCTAAATTAGTTCTCATTAGCTTTTTCTCGCTCAAAATTATCTAAAGTACATAACAAAATCAAAACTTTTGAATTTTCAGAAGAACTTACGGCTGCAATTTTGTTCGTGACCAACCGTAACTCTTCGTAAGTTATCGAATACCAACCGTAACTGGTTAAATTTGGGGAAGATCCAATCGTAAAACCAGTTACGGTTGGTAATTAAATTTGGACAACAACCGTAACTAAATTATGGTTGGTAACTAATGAATCGAGACCAACCGTAACTACCCTACGGTTGGTGTGTCAACTTAACTTTTGAACCGTAAATCATTATTTGATAAATTCTTAAGACACAGGATTATTTACGGTTGGTATGGTTGTTTGAGTAACAAACCGTAACTCAATTAAGGTTGATAAATATGATGCAAATAAAAACCGTAACTGAACATATTCTCAAAACTAAGAACTTACGGTTGGTATTTGAGTTTAAACCAACCGTAACATCAACCCAATCTACGATTATTTGTTCAGTATTTGAGTTATTACCAACCGTAACTCACATGCAACCAGAAATTTCAATTTCAATTTTCATACAAAACCCTAATTTTTGATACAAAATTAACTTAAATCCAACACGATAAACTAAACCCTAACTGGGTTTTTCCAAACATTTTTCAAATCGCCGATTAATCGAAGACGATGAAATTTTCAGTTTTAATGGAGGTTACGGTTGATGGAGGAGAAGAGAAGATGAAGATGAAAAAAAAAACTGAATTGATTTTTTCTGATTCATTAGGTTTAAAAAAAATTGATTTGATTTTGGTTGATTTAAGGTGAAAAGGGTAATCTAGTCAATCTACACCCCCTATAGGATACCCCCTAACCAATAAGAGGGACATTGCTATCACACTTGCCGCCCTCTACCATTTCTTGCCGCCCCTATACCAAGATTGCTAAGTTAACGTTGTCAAATTATTCATTGAGGTGTTTAGGCTTGGCTGCAAATGGGGCACCGAATCCCATACTGGTAACCCGTAACAGCAATATTGGTGCCTAGGTGAGAAATGTAACGTAAACATGAGGGGGAAACACTTTTCCAAATTCCTCATGCCAGGTCCACCAAGCCAAGGATCATGTTTCACGGGATATATAACCTTAAACAGTTAAACCCCACCCTTATTTTTTAGGCTTCTCTTAAATATAGGCCACACTTTTATTAATCAAGTCTATGGACTTTGATCGGTAGAGTCTGACCATATTTCTAAGTTTGACCTTTTTATATTATTATTTATTGCCCATAAACTTGGTTAGTGAGTCACTAAATCATCGAGTAATGACTCAATGACATGAGATTCCATCTCTTTGTTTCCGCCTCTTTTTCTTTGTCTTTGGCTTAAGGTATGAACATATTTAATGGCAGATCATATTAGAATGCGTCATGGAAAAATGACGAGTGTGATGGTAATACGATTACGATGAGACTCAAATGATGGTAATATGATGAGACTCAAATGACCAGTTATTCTCGTATATTTGTGTGCCGTGAAGCTGGTAGTGATCTATGGAAGAATTGCTTGTTTCTAAGACTTATTAAATCCAAATTGTCTCGTATATATACGTGTAGTGGGGAGTTCCTATTTTCAGTTCGTTTGCAACAAAATCTGGTATGTATTTTGTTAATGCTCCACTGGTGTATAGTTCGCTTTTGGAAGAGGTGCAGGTGCAGCTTTGCAAAGATCTTAAACTGGTCCTAATCACAAAACCTTCGTAATAATCAATTAAATGATAGACATACCCAACTAAATATATATTGGAACAATTGCCGAAATCCGCCTGCAAAACAATCATAAAGAAAAACCAAACAAATAGTGTGATGGCTGAGTCACGACCAGGCCGCTCTCTTTAAGACGTTTCGCGGCTCTGCCCAAAATTGTGCAAACAGTTCTTCCATGTCGCGTCGCCCCCAGGATAAAACAAAGAGTAAAATCTCTCTCACAATCACTCTTGCACTTTGAGAGCATGTGATACTTGTACACTTCTATTCTTGCTCAGAATCAAATTTCTAGAAAACAAATGATGATCACACACTAGTTTTCTTTCTCTCACAAAATTGTTATTTTTCTTTAAAACTCCAAAAACATCACATTAAAATTCTCTTAATGTTTTCCAACCAAAAAAAATCTGATTTTATGCTTAAGAGTTTCAAAAAGTTTATTGAAAACATTTATATGGTTTAATAAAAACCATTTACTCTTGTAACATAAAACGGTCAAGGAATTTATCACAAATAATAAATTGCTTTTATGAATATCATTAAGACTATTAAAAACAGATTTAACTAAAATGGAAATAAAATGTGTTTTAAAACATATATTTCCAACAATCCCCCACTTATATTTTTAAAACATTGAGCAAGATCTATATAGTGATGTGCATAAGTAAAGGTATCTTTCGATTTGAACATTTACATAGTGTCAGGCTCTCGAAAAACCTGACCATAGAGTGAACATAAGTCTTTGAACTCCAGGAGATAAAAAGATTGTCTAACACACACAAAACTATACTAGTGTAAAGTCTAAAGCCTGCATATTACGGCCCTGTGCTTGAATCCCGGTTTAATGAATGATCTAGAGAACTGCCCATATTCTCATAGAAAGCGGCCACACTTTCACATCCATATAGGTGACTCTATCAAGAGTACTCCTATAGCTAAGTACCCCACTCTAAATAGAGATATATACATCATTAAGAGTTTTAGAAACAAAAAACTCAACCTTAACTCGCTTCAGGATATCATGCGTGGGATGAATTCTCAAAAGCATGATTCTGTGTCTACATATTAGCCGTGACTTAGCCTCATTTGAACCTACATTTTGGGATTTCCATTCATAGGTAGGGATTACCTTTTGAACCTACTTCTGGAATCTTGAGTTATAGGTTGAGTGTCCATCACGAACAACTATGTCCATATCATTTGTGAATCGTTATTCCCTTTTAACCTATTTATAGGTGGGTATCCATCACAAATGACTCAATTCTTAACGAGCATCAACATCATCCCATAAGATGTATTAACACCTTCTTATTAATCCTTTCGTCAAAGGATCAACGATAACTCTTTTCAGGCCATATATAATCCATTCTCATAGCATCAAAAATGCTTTCTATCACCTTATATGTCGACTCTACTGTTGTAATTAACGATTCTCAACTATTGCAATAGCCGCGGTACTATCGCATTGGATTAATATGTATGTTCTTCCTCTATCTAGTAGAGGATTGAATCGCTCCATCCCGTAGAGGATTCATCTGAAAACATTCCAATCAACTTCACAATATCCATAAAGGATTTCAATAAACATTAAGATAATGTATTTCTAGGTGTAAGATGTGTTTGAAACACCTCATAACCTTCTCAATATTTTACCAATTTCCTATACTAGGATTGGTACATCTGAATATAAAACCCCCACTATGGAAGCAATATATTACACCTCCACTATAAATATATATATATATATATAGTCAATCACGTAGCAAGAAAACATACCAAGCTACCATACTCATGTCTAGTGCAATCACACACAATCTCAAAAACATTGGCACTAAATCAAATGAGTGAAAACTAGTTTACAGTTAGACTATATATATTTCTATTTCTTTCCATTGTATTAAATATATATTCAAGAGAAGAACAAATTCAATTCAAGCATATACACTATCTTCCCCTCAAGTCTTTCATGTCAAATAGTAAACTAAGCATGTTCTTATTTTCATTAACATCATACAAGTTAGAATTTAAATTCCACAAATCACTTATGTATATACAACAACGAGCGATATGCATTTCATTTTCAAAAATTCTGAAATTATTCAAACTAATCAAAAAATTAATTTTGTCTCATTGAATTGTTTCAAAGTTTGTTTCAGAAAAAATATATGATGATGACTTATCTAACTTATATCCATTCTGTTCTTGTAGAAACTACACAATTTTCAAGCTTGGTCTACATAGATTCTCATCTTTAATACATTCTATATATTTTTTACATATGATACACAACAAATCACGCATCGTAGAAACAACATCACCAATCAAGAATGTTAATCCAGCGACATGAAAGCAAGTATTAAAATTAATTACCCTTTCTATATTTTTCAAACTAAATATTTGGTTCTTAAAACCTTTTTCCAAAGATTAAAATTATGAGGATCTAAGTATCTCAAACAAGATAATAATTATGACTAAAATTCTTTTTAGTCTTACTACTTACACATCCATCTTAATGATCTTGTAATCTCCATTTCTAGCTAGCTCTTTAATCTAAGTTTAGTGTTCAAACATACATAGGGTAAAGAACCCCCACTATTTCTCGACTCAAAAGGATATTTCAAATCAACACCAAAATATCTAAAATTGAGAAGTTACTTATGAAAATTGCATTTCTAGCCACGTTCATTCGAAAATTTCTATAGACTTCGTTAGACGTCGGATTTTGGTGTTTAATACCAATTCAAAAACTAGAAAGTTTCCATACATACAAAAATTAGAAATACTTTTTAAGCGCAAATAATTTCTCTAAATTCATATTTTACGCCCTATATGTTCTTGCTCATTACTAGTAAAGTAATTATCCAATTTCAAAATCCTTTTGACACAATATAGAGGACGACTAAACAAACATTTTTCGTGCAGACAACATTGCCTAATTCATTACTGAAAATATCATTTTTGGTCACCAAGTTAGACTAGTGAAATACCAAAAAAAATAAAAAAATCTTATAAAATTCTCAAACATTTTATTTCATCCGATGCTTTTAAAAACTAGCAATATTGAGAGTCTGCATGCTTTGGTGTGTTGGGTAAAATTTGATACATGTCACTTAAAAAATCCTTAGAAATTTTAGAGGAAAACACATCATGCTCATACTCATCAGTAACTCCAAAATTTCATAGAAGCAAGATAAAATCACATATTTCAAGCACTCCAAAGCTTCAGTCAAATCATATATATTGTACAATATTTGGTTCAAACATTCCATTGATAACATTTCTATTGTAGTAGTGCAATGATCAAGTTCAACGAAATTTTTAATCATAATCTTGTTAAAAACCAGATAGGCGGAAACTAGATTCTTTCTCATTTTGGTGGTATGAACATCTTTAACAAGTTAGTTGTACCCGAAGCAAATTTTTGAGACCATACCAATTACCAAGAATCCTAGAGATGTGAGTATAACTCAACACCACTTCTTTCAAACGATTCGGTTCAACTTTTGAACCATAACCTATCTAAACAAATATGGTGTGAAACACCAATATATATCACCTCTCACCATATCCACAATCCACATTAACTTAGCTTGAAAGGCATTGTTAAAAACATTTGATATTCTTGCAATGCCGTGTAATGCAAACATATCAAATAACTTCATAATTAAAATTATGTTCATTTCTTGGTGAGAGTTGGGATTCATATTTGTTTTGACTAGGTTTCGTATTCTTTCGGTTTTGGTTTGATGTCAAATTCTATCTCATAAGTTCCATTATGATCGAGTCACACATATATTGTCATAAACAATAATTCTCAATTTCTAGTTTCCATATAACTCATTCTAAGATTGAACAATCAATTCATTTCAATCTAGAATGCAATTATTTGATCACCACAATAACTACACATAGTTGATCAAACATACCTCATTTGCTTTGAAAGCTCAATTGGTCATAAACCATTGTCCACTCTTTCAACACCGACAAAGAAATCATCAAAACCATTGCTCGAAAAATTGATTAATCCCCGCTCGCAATTTTTATTTCATTGGAAAATAAAAACTTGCTTAAGTAAGTGAATTCTCACCTGTCATAATCATTTACATGTGATCATTTGAAAGCAAAAAATAAGTAAGGTATGCACTTACATAATTACTTAGAATCAATTAAAAAATCAATACTCCAAGTTGCTCGTAAGTGTCAGACAAAGATTCAAACTTCTATAGTTATTACTTTATATATTTATAACTTTCTGTCAAGCATATTGTCAAACATATGTGGTGCACTAGTTTGATTGCTCACAATAATCTTATTTTTCATTACTAGAACAAGAATATGAATCAGTAGAATCAAAACATGATTTTAAAGCAATTTCTTGCATCTCTAATCTCTATGCTCACACAAGTTTTACGACTCATATGGACATACATACACATCCATTTTAAAATCTCAACACCTCTCAAACCAAAAATCCAAACAAAAAATTTCGAAATGGGTTTCGAAGATAAGTTTATGATTTAAAAGTTTCATGTTACACACGAATCCAAAATAACAACACAGAGATCAGAAAACCGAAAATAATGAGAACTAAATTTCTACTCGTCAGAAATTTTCAGCAACGTTATGCAGTTTTGTAAAATACTTTTCGGGCTCCAAAAATTATGAAATTTTACCTGGAAGATCCTCATAATGTCTTATATATACGGTAAAAATTTCAGGACCAAATTCATTTCCTTTTAAGAGATCAGCAGAAAACTCTATAACGTGTTTCAACTACGGTCTACTATGATCAGGCATCAAAGTTTAATTTTAGTTACCAAGTAACCTAAAAATTCTAAGCATCATGTTAAATTTCTAATAAAAATTGAACCATCAATAATTTAATACATGGAAATAAAACAATGATACTTATCATGCTTCAGCAATCGTTTTTCTTTTGATCACTAAGACAGAATAAAACGTCTTAAAATTGTTGGAACAATTGCTGCGATCCGCCTGCAAAACAATCACAAAGAAAAACCAAACAAATAGTGTGATGGCTGAGTCACGACCAGGTCGCTCTCTTTAAGACGTTTCGCGGCTCTGCCCAAAATTGTGCAAACAGTTCTTCCATGTCGCGTCGTCCCCAGGATAAAACAGCCGAGTAAAATCTCTCTCACAATCACTCTTGCACTTTGAGAGCATGTGATACTTGTACACTTCTATTCTTGCTCAGAATCAAATTTCTAGAAAACAAATGATGATCACACACTAGTTTTCTTTCTCTTAAAAAATTGTTATTTTTCTTTAAAACTCCAAAAACATCACATTAAAATTCTCTTAATGTTTTCCAACCAAAAAATCTGATTTTATGCTTAAGAGTTTCAAAAAGTTTATTGAAAACATTTATATGGTTTAATAAAAACCATTTACTCTTGTAACATAAAACGGTCAAAGAATTTATCACAAATAATAAATTGCTTTTATGAAGATCATTAAGACTATTAAAAACAGATTTAACTAAAATGGAAATAAAATATGTTTTAAAACATATATTTCCAACAATATATCATCCTATTTTCTTTTTCTCTTCAAAAGAAAAACTTAAGCAAGCGGCTCTTCGGTCATCATTTAACTTAAGAAATCATGATTTTTGTGATACCAATGTAAAATTGCATACAGGAATCATATTTGGCTCCGTTAAATAAGAAAGGAAAAGAAGTAGCTAGCACTAAACTAAACAAACAAAACCATATGGATGAGAATGATCTGGTTTTTCAATAAAAATCCAGGGTTTATTTTTTAGAAGGAAAAATTTCTAGGGTTTGTTTAAAACGATAGGTTCAGTGTCGATCCGACTCAACTAAGTACTAACTAGTTCTAAAATCCATATAAACTAAGTTAATGTATTTTGGGGCTATAAGTTAATGTATTTTGGGGCTATGATTTGAGCTTTGGTTAATAAATTGTAATTTTTCTGTGAGTTATAAATAATATGGGCTATGGTTAATAATAGTGTGGGCTATATTTAAGAGAAGCCATTTTTTTATTGGTTAATTTAGGGCCATCACAGATTATTTAACGCCTACACAAATTGTATTCCCAACTAAAAGGAGGATAAGGGTGTTTAAATTTGATGAAACCATCAATTTACTCTCCAATAAATCTTAATACCACCGATTTACGCTTATTAAATCTTAGTACTAAAATTTCATCATTTATTTCCTACCTCCTCTCAACAACCAAATCTTCTTTTCTTTTCCCCTTTTCCAATTTTTTTTTTCTTTTTTATTGATTTTCGAACGAAAACCTATTCTCGACGACCTAAAAAACGATCAATCGTTTTTTTTCTTCTATATAATGTCGAAATCAACAAGATTCAAACAGGCCACTAAAATTACTTATTTAAGTGAGATTGATCCAGGAACTGGTAAACGGCTGCGGAAAACAAACCAACTCTGAACAAGCAGAAGAAATTCCTTGAATCAAGTACTTTTCAATCAACCCAATCCTCTAAATTAGGTTTTAACAACATGCATTCACTCAAAAATTGAATTTTTTGAGATCAATGTTTTCTGGGTTTATCAGAATCGGTCTACGTTAATGTACTTATAGACCGATTGATTCAAGAAACGGTCGTTGTTCATGCCCACAACTACAGATTGTTCCGGAAGTGTTTTCTGGCTGAAGAATATTTAACCAAAATCGGTCGATGTTCATGCCCACGTCATTTGATTTTGTATGGAAGAAGTACCCGGTTTTCTGTATGTTTTATTTGCTAGAATCGGATTTTGTAAATGTTCACATAAACCAATTATATAGCATTTGATTTCTTAATTGCCAATAATCGGTTTATGTGAATGTTCATATAATCCATTTCTTGGTAGAGAAAATGCCATCCTTTTTTGTGTAATTTTTATCCTATAATCGGTTTTTATGAGCACTTATATAGATCGATTATTTTGTGGAAATTGTTAGGAATATGTTTATTTGCGTGTATCGTGCTTACCGATTCTCTACCTGGAATTCGTAAATATATATTAGTTTGATTGTTGTTTATCGCGTATTCTCATACTCTTTAGGGACAACAAGGAAAAGCAAAGGCAAGTCGAAAAGAGAGCGAAGAAGAAACATGATCTTGATTTTCCTTAAAGTTTGGAACCTCATAGAAAGGACATTAAAAAACTGGATGCTAAACACTGTAGGGGCTCGGCGAGTAGAGGTAAAGCGCTACAAATCAATGAACCAACTCGAGTGAAGCAACCACCACAAGAACAATATGATTCTACTACACCTAGTGAAGGAAAAAGTAATGAAGAACAAAGTGGGGACGAATAAGTTGTTGAAGAAGGAGGCAAAGAAGATCAACAACAAGGTCAAGCACAAATAAGATTAAGATCCAAAAGGTGGTGGTGTACTTGGTAGCATCTCTTATTCAACCATCTTTCGCTTCATCTCTAGATTCACCACCACTACACCATCATCATTAGGAATTACAAGAAGAACCGGTTTAAGTAAACTGTAACCCTAATCATGAAAGATAACACTTCAATTCAAACTATTACTAAGAATATCAAGAGTTTGAAAATTTACCCTAACTCTAATATTATAAATCATTTTTATGTAATTTGCTTGAGGGTATTGACTTCTATTTCACCTTCCGGATGTGGATCCATTGTAAAATAAAAAGATAATGGAGGTCAATCGAGAGCAAGAGTTTAAACTTGCACAGTGAAAAAAAATCCAAAAAAAAAAACACACAGATGAGTTCAGTTGTGAAAGGGGTGGGAGAGAACAAATATAAAGAAAGAGATAGGGTTCATTTGGTTTCAATAGAGAGAGGGGGGTATTTAGTCATAACTTTAGGTCAATAAGAAGACTCAATCTCGAGAACATTTAACCACGAAAACATCGAGGACCATCAGTCTCTCAGTGGATAGTTGAATGACATATGGTAATAAAATTTGTTATTTCGCGACCATTTTAGCGATTGGAGAACTTTTTTGTGTTTTTGTTATATCTGAGACCGTCTTGACCGATCCAAGGTCAATTGACTGTTAGTGGTGGTCGCAGACGTGGGTAGTAAATACCCTATTTTCCATTAGTGATTTATTTTGAGAAGTTGTTCGTAAACATGGACACTAGTCCACGAACTTTTGTTGATGGTGGATTTTCATTTAAGGTTAAAATTGTAAAAACCAGAAAATCATGCGCTGACATCTTGTAAAAGATAAAGCCATTAATAAGTGTTGGATACTCCTTCACTTTACTAATTCACCTAGAATGGAGCATGTGGCAACAATCCCATTCTCGTGAATACATGAAATTCATCCGGTTGGAGCATGTAGCAACAATCCCATATACCCCGTGAATTTCTAGCATTATTAATTAATGCGCAATCGGCCTTGTATTTCTGTACTCATTATCGGTGCGGCATGACGATCGAGTGTTGCTCTTACAGAGCAACACGAACCTCCAAGCATTATAATGAAACCATGTACGAAATACCCGCACAGTGCGACTCTCGGTGTGTTATACTAGCCCGATTGAGCCCCTCTCGGTGTGTTATACTAGCCCGATTGAGCATCCGGACCGACCAGTATCAGTCCGGATATGATCACTGATCATCCAACTCCACAAGCATGATTGGATGACCCAGATCAATTCCATCACCCCCAAGCGGTATGGAATATCCACTGCCGAACCAACGCGGATCCCGCATGGTCAGCCTCCCCAGAGATTGGCCTAGCTTGCCAAAACATCCAAACCAGAGCGTATGGGCGGAAAACCCTAAATTAGGGTTTGCGGCATATTACATGTGTCGCAAAACAGTCTCAACCATCCATCTTCGCAGGTATAGATGGAGGGTGTAGATGTAGATTCAAAGGGCCCAGAGCATGTCAACACAATCACCGTGGGCCTTTACATACCTGACCAATCGGTCAGGACCAACCATGGTTGGTTATCTCAATTCGTACGCCGAATAAAGCATGGTCACACGGCCTTGAAACCCAAAATTAGGGTTTTGAGCATCACGAGCGTCCATCTTCTCCGGCACGAATGGAGGGTCCAAGATTAGATTAGCGGTCCCGGTCATACAAGCATGACCACCGTGGACCCATCTATCCCCTCACCCGATCGGCCAAGGCATATCATGCCTGGTTATTCCAAGACGCGCGCCCAAACTAGCGTGGTCACACCTCCCAAACCGCAAACTGATCTCGACCGCTCAACTTCGCCGGACGATTTGGATGGCTCAGATCACGTTTTCATGGGATATTCAGGTATAGGCGTGAACATCAGCCTACCACCTTCACAGCAGACCGATCGGCCAAGACCGACCAAGATTGGTCACCTTGGAACGTGCGCGCGAAGTGGGCATGATGCGCGGCTATTGCGGCACTGGTTTTCTGTCACAAATTGATCTCGACCATTCAACTTCACCGGACGAATTGAGTGGCCCAGATCATACTTTCGTGAGGTAATGGGTATAGGCGCCTACACCGTCATGCCGTCTACACGCATGTACGGTCGGCCTGGCCAAAGTCATATCCCAAGCTGGGATTCGACCAGGTTGAAGAGGGATGCTTGCGCACCTCTTCTAAAACCCTAATTCCACCAACGGTCGCAGATGAGTGTCTCAAAGATCATCTCGTCCGTCCAACTTCACCGGCTTGGTTATACAACCACGGTCGAGTTAACCGGTCGGTGAGGCGTCATGGTAATCACCACCCATCACTCGCCACACCAGGATGCGCACTGCATAAAATACACATGATACTTCACAAGTATCAACTTCCCGAATAACGCAGATTATTCAATTCAAGATTACATGCTACCTTTCGTAGGATCCACGATCCACACATTCCAGACATCAATCATGTCACAAACTAGGTGATACATACTGGGGTATTGGTCTTGCGGTTTACAGCGTGCACCGTGCAACGCGCCATCACAAAACGTGTTAGGAAGTTATGGACAAGTTAGCGATGACAGGAGAAGTGGGCAAGACTGATCGTGTAGCACCGACACACAACTCCACTACTCCATCACTCCACTTCCTCCACTTCCCCGAGAGACGTGAATAAGGCTCAATGACTTGTATAAATAGGTTATCCTCCCTATTTCCACCAACAGAGCAAGTCCATACAAAAAACAGAAACCAAGTGTTAATACAAAACACCGAGAACCGATAGCTTGCATCATGTAAGTTTCTGGTTCAAACTTTCTGTTACAAGTCATAAGCAAGACAACAACTTCACAATCTCAACACCTTCTTCGCTTCCCTCCCTAAGATCAACCCCATCTCCTTCACTTTGTGACCGAAACAAGTCTGGAACGGCCATTTCTTGGTTTAGGACGGACTTGCACAGATTGATTTCCGAATCTACAAGCACTCACCGCGCAGAGCATTTGTTTAGGGGTTTAGATTCATTCCTCATCCACACACCCCAAATTACCAAATCCGGCAGGAATAGTTTTCACCCATAAACAATTGGCGACCACAGTGGGAGGTTGATCTCTCGGTTGCAAAAATTGAATTCTCAATTTTTCGGTTTTCATCTCACGATGTATCCTCACTCTGAGACCACGGGGTGGTTCAGATATCATGGGAAGTGTAGCTAGAATGCTGGAGGATGTCTTGGCAAATCAAGCCGGTATCGCTAGAAGACAGAGCGAGACATTCCGCCTTTTGAATGATATAACAGCGCAATTACAAGAAGGGTCGGCATGCGTCTGCTCAAACAGTGCAAGAAACGCTGGATCCTTAGTCAGGAGTCACACCTTTACCAAAGTGGATATGCGAAAGAGCGTGTAATTACAGGGGACTCAGGAGAGACGAACAACATGGTCCAGCAGACGAAGACTCGAGGCAACTCCACAGAGGAAAAGACTTGTCAGGGGTACCACAACGTCTACCGGATAAAGAAATGGAGCCTGCAGCTTACGGATCCCTGCTGGAAGATTTATATCTCAAGACCCTTGTCGAAGCTCGGAAGACTGTTCAATCCGCATCGACCTTTCAACTAAGTGAAGAAATGCTTGAGGAAGGAGAGATCAATCAAGGAACACGTGAGTACAGAGGATGGGAACGTTCAATTCGATCACTTAGCAGTGATATTACAACACCTCCCATCACCAGAGCCAGAGCAGCCGCAAATCCTGGCATCTCATCAAGTGTAACACCTCTGGTAGTCACCAGAGCAACAACTTCCACTCCTTCATCAGGACGAGGAGCCGGAGGGACGAGAGGAGGACCATCCCCATTACCATTGCAGACTTGATGGAGAAGCAGGAAGTTCTTGCTAAGACTCAAACGGATATGGCCGCAACTCGTAAAGAGGTACTCACTTTTCTTAAGATATTAATCGATCGATTTCCACAAGAGCCGTGACAGCCCCGGAGCAAAAAGGAACGCATTCAACGCACAGGAGAAGGTACTTCGGCGGCGCGGACCTCCATGGACTCGATCAAAGAAGCGACATCGATATGAGCGGTCCTGTCATGGAGACTCCTACACTGGGACCGATCCTCACAACGATCCTCCTCAAGTCAATAGTTTCACTATGAACCGGAGGCCGGTGGATCGGGGAAGCGGTTTCTCTAGTGGAAAGTTTATGCGAACTTTCACACCTCTCGAAGAATCAGCGCGCGGAGACGTTTTGCTGCAATCAACCAGAGGAAGGTCACGACCGTGCCCTACATGTCACCGCACGCATCAAGGATTCAGAGTTCAAGACGACCCTTATCTACACAGGAGCGTCTTCATTACTCTCAAGACTCTCAGGACATCCAAGGTTCTCCCAGGCAAGGTCGTACGGAAGCCTACCACAATGACAGACTTCGAGGGAAACCAAACCAGCACATACGGGAGAAGCTCCGCGGAAAGAATCATACAAGTTCGTTGCGTCCCACTCCCCACGTGGGCGTCAATTCAGGAAGAAGACCGGCTTACATCATTGAGGGCTAAAACCCACGATGCATCTTTGCTGACGAAGCATTCTTCTCCATCCTGTGAAGCCACGACCCACGAAGAGGGAACGAACTTTTGTGGCGAGTCGTGACCAGAAAGGGAAAAAGTATACCGACACTGCCATTATCATTTAGCAGGGGAGACCGTTACTGCAGTCTCTCCACCCAATGGAATGCTACAACAACAACGAACCACAAGAACAAGTGTTAGATGCTCCACAACAGCTGCAAGATGGCACCAACTCCACAACTGATGAGATTGAAATCGTTAAGGAATCTCCTAGGCCTATCTCCATCAGCTCAACCTTGTGTACGGATAAACGCATGAAGCTCGTGGAACTTCTCAAAAAGTACCAGGACATATTCGCTTGGAGATATGAAGAAATGCCGGATTTAGATGAAAATTGGTCACCCATCATCTACATGTCATACCTGGATCCAAGTCGGTTAAATAGTTGTAGTTCAGATCATGTGCTGCATAGACTCAGAGACTTGAACAGGTGCTGCTCCAAAAACGATCTTCATTTACCTAACATCGACATGTTAGTAGATTCAACCGGCGAACATGGCATGTTCTCCTCCATGGATGGATGTAGCGGCTACAACCAGATAAGGATGTACGAGCATGATGCAAGTAAGATAGCTTTTCGAACTCCTCTCGGAAATTTTTATTATACCATACGCCATTTGGTTTAAAGAATACCGGTGCAACATATCAACGCTCTATGACGGCAATCTTCCACTGGAGCCGATACCTCAAGGGAGCAAATTTTGACCTCAAGAAGATAACGATGTCCACGCGTCATATCGAGCAAGATCCGGACGAGTCACTATCATCGCATGGTGGTCGAACAAGATCCCGGCGAGTCACTTTATCGTGCAGTGGTACATGTCTATCATGCTATGTTGGAGAATCCGCGCTTTTGGTCATCCTAAGGATGTACGAGCATGATGCAAGTAAGATAGCTTTTCGAACTCCTCTGAAATTTTTATTATACCATACCGCCATTTGGTTTAAAGAATACAGGTGCAACATATCAACGCTCTATGACGGCAATCTTCCACCGGAGCCGATACCTCAAGGGAGCACCTCAAGAAGATAACGATGTCCACGCGTCATATCGAGCAAGATCCGGCGAGTCACTCTATCGATGCTGGTCGAACAAGATCCGGCGAAGTCACTTTATCGACAGTGGTACATGTCTATCATGCTATGTTGGAGAATCCGCGCTTTTGGTCATCCTCTCTGGAGTCGTTGAATGCTCATCTACAACAACATATGCCCCGATAGAAAGAATCGAAGCCTGCCAGTAATGAAGAGCCTCATAATGTTTGTAGGGGCATATATCTCACCAACAGGCGATACAACCTTCACCTTCTCGTGTGGTTCCTCAAGAAGCAAGAGGAAAACCACCGAGATAAAACATCCTGCGCGTCCGTCAACTCCAACTCCAGTACAACATGCACGACTCCCACAATGATGAAACAATGTCTAAGATATTCCATATCTGGCTCGACAACAACCACTACGAACAAACCATATAAACCACGCTTGGGGATCGAGGCTCGAGCATGAAGTTCCTTCACCGTCAGTCAAGGAATTCTTCAACATGAGAGAGATGGTCGGTCAAGAAGCATGGAATTCGCAAGGGTAAATCGAATGAAGAGGGAAACACTTCAACGCTCCCTCTAGCGTAAGCCGCTTCAATGGTCTATTCAAGAGCCGCCTCGACGCTCTCTCTCGGGACCCACGTTCGCTTTAGAATCCTTCTTCAACACTCTCTCCAGGATCCACCTCAACGTTCGCACCAGAAACCACTTTAACATCCTCTCGAGCCGTTTCAACACTCAAGCTGCATCAATAATCTGCGCTCTGGTCAAGTTATCTTTGATGTAATCATTGCTCAACATACGTCTCATCCATCCTTCATGAGGGCCCAGTGGAGCATGAAAAACCTTGAAGTCGATAGGAGAAGGGTTATCTTGTGGAACGGATATTTTCATATAGTTGAAAGGGCGCGGTGAACAACTCATCATCAATGTTCGACATATCTTTGAAGATGTCAACATCTCCTGACTTGGCACCAGCATTATCCCCAGAAGACATCTCAACAGGAGTTATTTTCTTCATTCTACAATAAAAAAAAAAACATGAGTCAGTACTTGTATAAAAACGTGTGAGATGTGTAGTCACACACGACAGGACACACATTCACATTGGAGTACCCAAGGATGGTATTGGGTCCAAACACCGGTATTGCTCAAGTTTCAAGTCCGGTGTTGATCAAGTCACAAGTCCGGTATTGCTCAAGTTTCAAGTCCGGTGTTGATCAAGTCACAAGTCCGGTATTGCTCAAGTTTCAAGTCCGGTGTTGATCAAGTCACAAGTCCGGTATTGCTCAAGTTTCAAGTCTGGTATTGATCAAAGTCACAAGGCTGGTATTCGAATAAAATAGGCACATCAAGCCCACGTTCGATCAAGCAGGTTCAGTAACCCCACGAACAAAATAGGCGTAAAAGTCCATCGAAGCAGGCAAAACCGACATCATGCTAGGGGAACACTCTCCTGGACGCCTCTTGAACGTGACATGCTCCAAGGACAGGATGACCCGTCTCTCCTGGTAACATCTAACTTTGTCTCATAAGCTTTGTCTTTAACTGTCACCATCTCATGCCTACCCCACAATAGTGTAACCATTATGTGCTAGGCAGGGGACTTAATGTTGATGGTGGATTTTCATTTAAGGTTAAAATTGTAAAAACCGAGAAAATCATGCGCCGACATCTTGTAAAAGATAAAGCCATTAATAAGTGTTGGATACTCCTTCACTTTACTAATTCACCTAGAATGGAGCATGTGGCAACAATCCCATTCTCGTGAATACATGAAATTCATCCAAGGTTGGAGCATGTAGCAACAATCCCATATACCCTGTGAATTTCTAGCATTATTAATTAATGCGCAATCGGCCTTGTATTTCTGTACTCATTATCGGTGCGGCATGACGATCGAGTGTTGCTCTGCTGAGAGCAACACGAACCTCCAAGCATTATAATGAAAGCATGTACGAAATACCCGTATAGGCCGTAACTCTCGGTGTGTTATACTAGCCCGATTGAGACCCTCTCGGTGTGTTATACTAGCCCGATTGAGCATCCAGGATCGACCAGATCGATCCGGATATGATCACTGATCATCCAACTCCACAAGCATGATTGGATGACCCAGATCAATTCCATCACCCCCAAGCAGGTATGGAATATCCACTGCCGAACCAACGTGGATCCCGCATGGTCGGCCTCCCCAGAGATTGGCCTAGCTTGCCAAAATGTCCAAACCAGAGCGTATGGGCGGAAAACCCTAAATTAGGGTTTGCGGCATATTACATGTGTCGCAAAACAGTCTCAACCATCCATCTTCGCAGGTATAGATGGAGGGTGTAGATGTAGATTCAAAGGGCCCAGAGCATGTCAACACAATCACCGTGGGCTGCCTACATACTGACGACCAATCGGTCGGGACCAACCATGGTTGGTTATCCCACCCGCACGCCGAATAAAGCATGGTCACACGGCCTTGAAACCCAAAATTAGGGTTTTGAGCATCACGAGCGTCTATCTTCTCCTAAGCACGAATGGAGGGTCCAAGATTAGATTAGCAGTCCGGTCATACCAGCATGACCACCGTGGACCCATCTATCCCCTCACCCGATCGGCCAAGGCATATCATGCCTGGTTATTCCAAAACGCGCGCCCAAACTAGCGTGGTCACACCTCCCAAACTGCAAACTGATCTCGACCGCTCAACTTCGCCGGACGATTTGGATGGCTCAGATCACGTTTTCATGGGATATTCAGGTATAGGCGTGAACACCAGCCTACCACCTTCACACCAGACCGATCGGCCAAGATCGACCAAGATTGGTCACCTTGGAACGTGCGCCCGAAGTGGGCATGACGCGCGGCTATTGCGGACTCGGGTTTTTCTGTCACAAATTGATCTCGACCATTCAACTTCAGGACGAATTGAGTGGCCCAGATCATACTTTCGTGAGGTAATGGGTATAGGCGCCTACACCGTCATGCCGTCTACACGCATGTACGGTCGGCCTGGCCAAAGTCATATCCCAAGCTGGGATTCGACCAGGTTGAAGAGGGATGCTTGCGCACCTCTTCTAAAACCCTAATTCCACCAACGGTCGAAGATGAGTGTCTCAAAGATCATCTCGTCTGTCCAACTTCACCGGCTTGGTTATACAACCCTGGTCAGGAGTTAACTGGCCAGTGAGGCGTCATGGTAATCACCACCCATCACTCTACCACACCAGGATGCAGTACCTGCATAAAATACACATGATACTTCACAAGTATCAACTTCCTGAATAACACAGTTATTCAATTCAAAGATTACATGCTACCTTTCGTAGGATCCACGATCCACACATTCCAGACATCAATCATGTCACAAGGCGGGGGATACATACTGGGGTATTGGTCTAGCGGTTTACAGTGTGCAGCGTGCAACGTGGCATCACAAGAACGTGTTAGGAAGTTATGGACAGTTAGCGATGACAGGAGAAGTGGGCAAGACTGATCGTGTAGCACCGACACACAACTCCACTACTCCATCACTCCACTTCCTCCACTTCCCGCGAGAGACGTGAATAAGGCTCAATGACTTGTATAAATAGGTTCTCCTCCCTATTTCCACCAACAGAGCAAGTCCAGACAAAAAACAGAAACCAAGTGTTAATACAAAATACCGGAACTGATAGCTTGCATCCTGTAACGGTTGACTAGCCGTTACAAGTCATAAGCAATCCAACACCTTCACAATCTCAACACCTTCTTCGCTTCCCTCCCTAAGATCAACCCCATCTCCTTCACTTTGTGACCGAAACAAGTCTGGAATGGCCATTTCTTGGTTTAGGCCGGACTTGCACAGATTGATTTCCGAATCTACAAGCACTCACCGCGCAGTGCATTTGTTTAGGGGTTTAGATTCATTCCTCATCCACACACCCCAAATAACCAAATCCGGCAGGAATAGTTTTCACCCATAAACAACTTTGTATTAAGAAACCCATCCTGATTCATTAATATAAATAGAACTCTACAACCTAGAATCTCAATCCTGGCACGTTGTGTCCTAGTTGCAGTTAAAGTCCTCTTGTAAAGACCTATGTTTCCAAGAAAAACTGTATTAGGTTACGAATTTTTGAAGTCTTCGCTAAGGGATTCACAAAGCGCAGTCAGATTGTCCTTTATCTGATAGTTCTTTATATATGGGATCTCATCTTGATCTTCGTAGTTCTTGTATATTTTAAGGTACATATCTTCTGTTATATGACCATTCGGGAACTATTGATTGAGGAATAAGATTGACAGAAATTACAAATTTCCCTTCGTCTCAGACTTTGTAATTTCACAATATTTAATTTAGTTTTATATTGATCTTCTGAGGTAGAATCGATTAGGCATCTCTATAACCTTTTGAAGGCAGAAAGTTATCCTAATTTTTGAGGTTGGCTTGATATCTTCTTTACTATGAAGATCTTTCATAAGCAAACAAATTTCAATTACCTTGACTGAATATCTTTTTGGAGAAATTGAATAGGCTATCTGTTATAGGCAGATTAGTTAAAGTCTTCACTTCATATGAAGCAACTCTTATCCCTATAAAGGACGTCAGCTAGGGTAATCAAGCGCGTAAGGTGTTGCGAGATCCAACATAGATAAGGAGCACTGCTCAAGTTGAATTACTCGGAGGGTCGATTCGGTCTCAACTACATCTCATTCTGAAGTCTGATAGTAGGGTAGTGTTTATAGCGGTATAATTATATAGTGCAATGTTCAAGTTGGACAAGGTCTTAGGGTTTTTGTGCATATTGCAATTTTCCTCGTTAACAAAATTTTTGGTGTCTTGTATTATTTATTTTCCGCGTCATATCATTTATAGAGAAGTAGTGCCTTCAACCTGGATAGTCTTAGGTAAATTGTAGAGAACCTACAAGAGTTGTTCTTATGAATTCGTATCCTGAAAAATAGATTAAAAAACTTGTACTTGTTGGAATTCGGTTCTTATACATATACAATCCGGTAGGAGGATCTTTTACTGTTTTTATACTTATTGGTTGTATAAGAAATTATCCATACAGGTTTGCGAATGAAAAAATTAGTGGTGTACTATGAGTACTAGGTACCCCTCTTATTTTCACGTACTACTTGTGATATCCAATTACAAAATAAACGATATAATGCAGAGAAAAAATTATACAAGACACCAGAAATTTTGTTAAGGAGGAAGACTGTTATATAGCAGGAAAATCCTGAAACCTCGTCCAGTTGAACACACATTGCGCCATGTCTACAATGTGGCCAGGCCACATCAAACAAGTATGTGGCCCTTATTTATTTATTTACACGTAATAGAAAGTTGGTTTTAACTAAAAAGTTTCGTACTTTTTCTCTTTAAAAAATATAAAACTTCTTTTTCCTAAAATCTAGCCCCCTCTAAAAACTCCATGAAAAGCAGAAAACTAAATAGTTTCCAAGACGTGGAAAAAAAGAGAGGATGGTCCACATACTTGTATGATGTGTCCCGACCACATCGTAGCTGCTACGACACATTGTAGTAAGACACTACATACACTATCAGACTTCGGACAAGAATATAGTTGAGAATCAACATGCCTTCCAAGATATTCAGTTGAAGTTATGCCCCTACTTTTGCATCTTGCAAAACCATATACACTTTATTCCCATAGATGACGTCTTTTACAGCCCTAAAAGTTGTTCCACGGTCCTTCATGAATAGTAGTACTATCATGTCTCCAATACGACACCTATTTGATTTTCATTATGAAAAGACGAGGGTACCCAAATACACCACAATCTTTTAAATATCAACCTATAAGTCCTATACCAAGTGTGATCGTCTATGGAAAAAGTCGATACAATGCAACAACTATGGTAAACACTTTGTATGATCGTCTATGGATATGAAATCGAGACAATACAACAACAAAGTGTTCACTTGATAATATGTACGGTATTAAACCAAAACATTATAGGATCAATATCAAGTGACCAGGACTTAACGTACAAGTGTACTTACTTTAAATTATAATAACCAAATTATAATTGCGGAATAATAAAGTAAATGACAGAATAATATTTTGTTAATGAGGAACCGCAAATGCAGAAAAAATCTGGGACCTAGTCCAGTTTTGAATACTCTCAAAATTATGCCGTTATACAAAATCAAATGCCAACTTTGTATAGTTGAGACCAAGTAGATTACCCATATATAGCTACTTAGTTTCCTCAATATCCATGTATCTTCTAGAGTCACGCACGTGAATCTCAAGATAGAAGTCACCATCTCAAGTTGTTTTACTACTTTTGATCGTATTCTAAACAGTAAATGAACAAATCTGTTTGGTAACTACTTTATTCAATCTTAAGTAAAGATATGGCTCTTATGTTTAATCTAATAAACTCCTTTGTCTGGTTAGATCAATCCAAAACTTTATTACCGAAATAACCAATTTCCGGATTCGCAATCAAACAATATAGAACTCAAAGAGTAACTATAAAGTGATGTCGATCTTATCAACTAGATAATCACAAGTCTATCAAAGATAAACTAGATCTAGTTGGATACTAGCCGATCTAGATGTGTGCACAAATTCACAAGATAAGAATACTAATAAGAAAATCTTATTTGTCTTCAAATCTCCAATTGCCTTCTCAATAACCTGCACAACACAAACTTGAATCCTCTTGTGATCAATCGCGCACAAAACGGAGTCTGTTAACAATGGATTATCACAAGATGTCTTTAGATCCACAAATGGTTCTAAAGATCCCTGAAAAAGCGGGGGTCTAACAATCATACCCAATATTTCGCTTAGCAATCTGTATGGACAACTCCGATATAATTCCAAGAGAATCAACTACACAGTCAGACTCAATCAATGGAAATATATCCAAGAGTTGTATCTCTGTTTCACAATGTAATCAGCAAATCAAACAGATAGAAATCCGTGAGCCTGATTATTATGTGAAACAACTTGAACAGTACCAAAAACCAATGTTCAAGTGTCAATCAATTTATATCAACAACCAAAGGTTGGATTATCTAATTGATTGAACTACGCACAACCTGTGATATTTTAATTATGTAAACAAATATAATGCGGAAAAGAAATAACACAGACACCAGAAATTTTGTTAACGAGGAAACCGCAAATGCAGAAAAACCCCAGGACCTAGTCCAGATTTGAACACCACACTGTATTAAGCCGCTACAGACACTAGCCTACTCCAAGTTAACTTCGGACTGGAATGTAGTTGAGCCCTAACCAATCTCACACTGATCAAGGTACAGTTACGTTCCTTGCGCCTCTTGAACCACGCCGGATTCTGCGCACTTGATTCCCTTAGCTGATCTCACCCACAACTAAGAGTTTCTACGACCCAAAGTCAAAGACTTGATAAACAAGTCTGTCTCACACAAAAAAAGTCTATTGAATAGATAAATTTGTCTCCCACAAATATACCTACGAGTTTTGTTCCGTCTTTTGATAAATCAAGGTAAACAGGAACCAATTGATAAACCAGACTTATATTCCCGAAGAACAGCCTAGTATTATCAATCACCTCACAATAATCTTAATCGATTAACGAAACAAGATATTGTGGAATCACAAACGATGAGACGAAGATGTCTGTGACTACTTTTCAATCTTGCCTATCGGAGATAAATCTCGAGCAAATCTTAAAGAAGATAGTACTCAATCACAAAAGAAAACAACAAGATCAGAACACGCAACTACAGAGAAAATAGTAGGGTCTGGCTTCACAATCCCAATGAAGTCTTCAAGTCGTTAACCTACTGGGTTTTAGAAAAACCTAAGGTTAAAGGAGAATCGACTCTACTTGCAACTAGTATCACACAGGAGGTGTGGGGATTAGGTTTCCCAGTTGCTAGAGTTCTCCTTTATATAGTCTCCAAATCAGGGTTTACAATCAATGTTACCTTGGCAATAAAGCATTCAATATTCACCGTTTGATGAAAACCTGATTAAATTCAAGCTAATATCTTTCAACTGTTAGATCAAACTTAGCTTGTTATACGCAAATGAAATGTACCATCATTTTGATAAAGGTAACCGTACCTAAACGTATACACTTAGTTGGTTCAACAATAGTTAACCAATGGTTAGCCATATGAGCACTTTCATATCAACCTTATTCATCTTTATCATAACTAGTTCAAATGACTCAAATGAAACCAGTTAGTGAGTTGTTCAATTGTTTATATTCTCATAGAATTATACAAGACACAATTGAAGCAAAATCGATTTTGATTCACTCGAATCATTTCATGAACATTATAGCCACGGTTTGCAGAAGATTGCATTCCTTATTATATAAATGTATTAGTTCATGAACAACCCTATTTTAAAATATAACCTACTTAAGTATGCAAACGTGTACGCATACCCAAGTAGCCGGACTGAGTTTGGTTACGCCAGTACGCGTACGGGTACGCATACCATTTACACTTCCAAACTCCAGCAGAAATTCACGGAACTTGAACTTCCGCAAAGATGCGCGTCGGTACGCATACTTAGTTCCCGGACTTCCAACAACCAACCAGTACGCGTACGTGTGAACGCATACCATGGTTCCCGGTTTTGGACTTTACACAAATGTGAATACACACTATGTTTATATCCAATCATGGTTACATGTTCTAAACCCTCATTTAAATCATTGAAACATTCTTGGAAGACGACAATAGCTGTCTCACACAAACTATTAGCTTCAAAGCAATTTTCAAGTGATCGAATGATCAATACGAAACATTCCGAGTCTACATCAAATGACTGTCTCACACAAATCATGTAAGATTTTACAAGGCGATTTTCACATGATCATCTTTTTACTTTCGTCAAGAATAAAAGATGAACTTGGTTAAAGCGAAAGCTTATGAACACATATTTCGAGAAATAGATAAGCGAGATAAACTCGGTTCGAAATACCAAATGTGTATAATTGAAGTCTATATAGCAATACGACTTTTTGTCTCAAATAGGAGATAGAGTAGATAGACTTTTGAGTGATAGATAAGTTCAAGTCTCCACATACCTTTTGATGAAGTTCCACAAGTTCCCTTGAGTAGTTCTTTGTCTTCATTCGATGAACGCCGTGGACTCTAAAGCTCAACTATATTTACTATCCTAATCCGAGACTTAGCTATAAGTAGACTACTATGGTGATATGTATCACCCCCCCTTAGTCAATACTTCATCTCACATGAAAACCACTCCCCCTTACATAATGATCCGTAAACCATATGTATTTGTAGTGTGAAATACACATTAATTCTCCCCCTTTTTGTCAATATAAATTGGCAAAGGTTCGAAAACTAGTGGTATCCTAATGAAATTTCCATAGAGATACTTCATGACTAAAAGAGAACCACATATCAACTTTGTTTAGATGCAATCATATAGCCGAAGCTAAATGCATTCATCAAGGAGTTTATAAAGATACAAGATAACCCCTACAATATTCCACAGCCGCACTCCCCACAAAGATATGGCAATTAAGCACAAGTTAAAATAAGAACTCTCCCCCATAAAATTTCATTCCCGAAAGAACAACAAGAGCGACCTTACTTTCACAAGAAAAGAAGGATTTATTTGGACATTAACAAATCATATGAAACATGAATTTGTATCCAAAATACTCAATTAAATCAACCACAAGTGAACCTATGATTAATTTAATCGGAAATGCTCAACATAAGAAAACTTACGGAGCCGCACAATATTTACACAAAGATGTAGATCAGGGAAGACCAATACTGCGGAATAAACAAATATTCATTCTTCTTTATCAATATTTGCATAGAGACATATAATATACTTAATCTTTGTAAACAAAAGTTCATCCTATCTTCATCACTATTTGCATAATGACATAATAGGCTTAACTTTTGTTTGTCAAAAGTTCATTCAATCTTTTATCAATATTTGCATAATGACATATGGAAGACTTAACTTTTGACCACGTATGGGACAATCATAGTTCACGGACGCAAATACACATATCCCATAACAAGTTGCAATATATGAAACCATACAATTAATACTGCAAAATCATCTTCCAAATAAACTTTAGAATTAAAATAAATAAATCTAAAAACATTGCAAGATGAAAAACGTTGGAAATAGCTATGTGTACTCACAATAATGGCCATTACAAACCCTAGTTATCCTTCATAAAACACAAGAATAAATTATCGTAAGAAGTTTCCTAGACATTAAGACCTTTGAAAAATTCTTTATCATCCCCGAACTCCTTGTCGTCAACAACCATTGGAACATAAGGTTCATGAAGATATGAGTCAATTCAACAAACCTTCTTGACTGATGTCGAACCAGGGCCTTCTGAATTTCAAGAGTCCTAAACACAAAAGCCTTTATTTGCTGCATCCCCTTTCTTATTTCATTCAACTCTTCAAGAACACCAGAAAACTTCTGAAGATTTGAAGGAACAACCCTTGGTTTTCTCACATTCCTCCTTTTTCTTTTCATATTTGAGGGTAAGGGAGATACCAATTTATCTTTTTCCTTCATGATTGACAGCTTAACAATCATATTAACATCTTTTCCATCAGAAGTGAAAAGGAGAGGGTACCCAAATATACCTCAAGCTAAAACTTTTCTTACCTATAAGTCCTTTCTCCGAAAGTGATTGTCTATGGACTGAGTCGAGACAATGCAACCAATCGGTTCACACTTCGTGTGATCGTCTATGGATACGAAATAGAGACAATACAACAACGAAGTATGTTTACTTGATAAAAAGGTTCGGACTTAACCAAACACAATAGGATTGCTTATCAAGTAAATAGGAATTAACGTTTGTGTAATTTGGTTTAAATTATAATAACAAATATAATGCGGAAAATAAAAGTAAATGACACAGCAAGATTTTGTTAACGAGGAAACCGTAAATGCAGAAAAACCCCGGGACCTTGTCCAGAATTGAATACTCTCACTAAACCTATAGTTCACCTAGTTCCGTATGTATTACCACGCCTCCAACTTATGAATAAGTCAAGTACTTGGAACAATTCCTTTGGTTCGTATTCCAAACAGTATAGGAACAACAAATATGTTTGGTAGCAACTCTCTTCAACCAAGTGATGTGAGATCGACAAAGGCTCTTCTGTTTATCTCAATAAACTCCTTCGTCTGGTTCTTAGATCTATCTTATTCTCAACTACCAAGGGTAATTGTTAAGATTTTGCAATCAATACTTTTAATCACAAAGAATTGTATTGATGCCGATCTACACAACTAATCAATCCAATATACCATAAGGATAAACCGATTATAGTTGGATCCTCTATACAGAAACAAGTATTGTGCACACCAAAGATTATGAACCCTAAATCAGAAATCTTCAATATCTTCTTTGTCTTCAAATCTTCTTAGATCTTCAATGAACGCCTTCACACAACAACTTGAATCTCTTGTGATCAATCACGCATAGAACGGAGTCTGTTAACAATAGATTATCACAAGACGCCTTTAGATCTACAAACAGTCAAAAGATCCATGTCGAAACTTCGATCTAGTTTGAGTGAATCTTATACCAGAAGAGAAGATTCTCAAGCATAAACAAACTAGGTGCAATCAAAGTTCAACCACCGTTAGTCAATCAAATCAATCGAAAACACAAGATAAACCACAATTATCTAGTTTCCCACCAACGGTACTAATAGATCTTCTTAATCCAAAAGAAGACTTTAAACTGAGCGGCCATAAGAGATTTTTCCTAATTAGGTTACTTTCCTCTCCGAATAGGCGGCTTCACCAGTAACAAAACAACCGAGGAAGTTTGCTGTCACGAAGGATTAGTTTGCTAGAAATGCAAACTCAAGTATTTATAGACAAGGAAGTTTGGACACCAAGGAATTTCCAAAACCGAAAATATTCTCAAGATATGCAATATATTCCAAATTCGGTTTCCATAATTCCTGGAAATGCTCTGTCCAAAATAATGACCGAAAATCTCTTTGGAAAATCTTCAACTAGTAAATGCACATTACTAATTCTCGTTTTCCTAAAATAAAATTAAAAACCTTAAATAAAAGATTCTTAACTTATTTATGTTTCGATCCTCGGGATTTTCTTCCTTTAGCTATTAAGGAATAACTTTGAACAATTAAAGATAAGCGTTACTGCACATGTTCAAAGTATGTCGACATCCTTACTCTGTAAGCCCTATTTCATACTTATAATCTTGAAACCGATTTGCCACACTTCCAAACAAGTTTAGAATTGGTTCATCTGACTTTCAAGAACTATGTGATTGATCAGGAACACTCAATCACCAATCATGGATTTAACGGTTCTACCAAAACAAGTTTCGGTTCTACCTCCATGTGAGTACTGTGCATAGTCACACTAGCTTTCCAAAATTCGGTTGACTAGGTACTAGGATCGGTTCCCCACATATATATGGTATCTAACTTGAATGTGTTGCACATGTCCATAGGATCGGTTCCCCTTTGCCTAAAAACGTGTTGCACATGTCCATAGGATCGGTTCCCCTTTCTGCTAAAACATGTTGCACCTCATACAAGGATCGATTTCCCTTTGTGATGTGTTGTACCTCTTACTAGGATCGGCTCCCCTTTACCCAGAGTCGGTCTTACACAAAATCACAAACTCGGTCATACCATCTCAGGTGATTACTTAAGATCGGTTTCACTAATACAAGTCATACCAATACATAAGTCAGGCATTTGTGAATAGTTTTACAAAGAACACAAACAAGTCATGAGAAGTTATACTAATCACACGTATTGGTTGTTGTGGATGGGGAAAAACGGTTCGCTGATTTTTTCGGAAAGTGAAGAGTCGAGCGTGCTGTCGAGACTCCTCAACTGAGCAAACTGCTGAACCTCACACAGATGCACTGCAAAGGGAGTGCTTAGATTCGAGAGATCAATCTGTAGGACTCTGGCCTAAACCAAGACAATGGCCGTTCCAGAGTCAATTCGGTCACAAAGAGGGAGACAGGTTGATCTGTATGAGGGAAGCTGAGAATTGTGTGGGATCAATGATGATCAAGGATTGTGGACGTGTTGAAGGTTTCTGCAAATTGAAGAAATGCTGAAGTTGAGTTCTGTGAATAAGTTCTGAATGATTGATGAAATTTATGAGAGTGATTGCTCGAAAAATTGTTGTTGTTCAATCGTGGATCCAGAGACTTATTTATATTGTCAGAATAGCGAACACATTGATCCCAGTAAGTGTGACGGTTTTATGAGTGAAAGAGTGGGAAAGTGGAAGATCGTGGTGAAACCAGTTCCAGGTCATGCGGAGACTTGGTTAATTGTCCACCTACTACTTTGCTAACTCCCTTAACCGTTGCAAGACTTACTCACATTTCTCATCGTGGATGAATCCACGTGCCGTAGGCCGCCAAACCAAAACCCTAATTGATATCCCCCATGTGACGTGATTGAAGTCTCACGAATCGTGGAGTCTGTATGACAGACTTATATTTTACTAGTCAGTTGTTGACTGTTTAGAATCTAAGTTATGTTGAATCGCACATGATTGGCGATTGCCCAGCGATTCATGGATTTAAACTTGTTAGTTCTTATATTGGCATTGCTCGTGTGCAATAATTATAAATTCGAACATTTGAGCAAGCATTGCTCCATTCAACGGAGAGTATTGATAGTTGGACAATTGGGCAAGTATCGCTCAATTCAACGAATTACTGAATATTGATAGTTAGATAATATTCGAGCAAGTGAGCAAGTATTGCTCAATTCGACGAATTACTGAATATTGATAGTTGGATCAATATTCGAGCAAGTGAGCAAGTATTGCTCAATTCGACGAATTATTGATGAATTACTGAATATTGATAGTTGGATCAATATTCGAGCAAGTGAGCAAGTATTGCTCAATTGAAGAATTATTGATGAATTATCAATATTGATAGTTGGATCAATATTCGAGCAACTTAGCAAATTGTGGATTATTGAATATTGACAATTTGGATCAATATTCGAGCAATTGAGCAAGTATTGCTCAATTCAAGAATTACCGATAAATTGCGATCATCGAGCAATTGAGCAAGTATTGCTCAATTCGACAAATTATTTATTTATTGGTGATGTGACCCAATAAAATATTAAAATATTGGTAGATTACCGAACATTATATAATTAATCCGTGTGTTGTTTGCTGGATTATTGGCGTAAATTTATTTAGTGTTTGAACTTGCTCAGAATGGTGATTTGCTGAGCGTTTGTTCGAAACCCTAATTTTGAGCAATTGCTCACTGATTGACGAATTGCTGAAAATAGGTCATGAGCGAAGGAGGGACTGACCACATGGGACTATGGACGTCCATGTGATGCCCAATTTCTCGAGTGAGCGTTACACCAGGGTCCTGAGTTGACCAGCTGGTGAAGGAATGACGATTAAATGCCGGTTTCATCATTTATTGAAATAGTGCTCGATTGAGCATTAGGTGAGAAAACCTAATTATAGAAAAGTGAGGGACCGACCAAGATGGCGTGATACCACCCTTGGTGGCCGTGGGACCGCTGGTGGGCGTTTGCACAAACTTTGAGTTAGTTGTGAAGAGTTTGGACCCAATATGAGCGATTGCACAAATTAGGTCAAAAAGTGTGAAAACGTGTGGGACCGGCTTGTTGCAAGCCTTAGAGCCGCCCTTGGTCGGTCAAGGGAGCATGCCCGTGTTTCCATAATGCCCGTGTCCCTGTTATGAGAGTTTCAGCATTTTCTGATGTGCGTTTGAACAATATTTCGGATTTTCAGAAGAGTTCGATCTTTGACTGAAATCCTCGATTTTTCTCGAATGAGCAAGTATGCTCGTTTGATCAATATTTTGTGAATATTAAAATAATAATATTTTAATATATTTTTCCTGAGTAGCCTAGTCGGTCGTGTGACCATGTTGACCTTTGGCTTTTTCATGGTTCGCGCAATATTTGAGAAAATATGGAGAAACCATGAATTTTGCTAAAACTAGGGAGTTTCACAAGATGAGAAAAATAAAAATTTATGAAAGATTAGAGATTGCAAGGTGTGGGACCGGCCACGGCTAGGGCATGGCCGGCTGGCTATGTTGCCCGGTCCCGCAACACCTTTTCCTATTTTATATTATTATTTCTTTTGTGAAATCCCACAAAAATATGGAGAAACCACGAAAATATGGAGAAACCACGAGTTTTGCTCAAACAAGGAAAGTCGCTGGAATGGAGGAGTCTTCGTGAGTTTATGAAAACAACAAAAATAAGGAAAATAATGGAGGAAGCATGGGACCGGCCACGGCTAGGGCACGGCCGGCCGGCCGGTGGGCCCGGCCCATGGGAGCTTCTCCATTATTTTAATGTTATTATTTTCTCTCTCCTGTTTTGTGCGGGATTCCTCATTTGTCCATATTTTGGATGCTCGTTCGTGCATCATTGTCGAGTACACTCGTACCATTTTATGGGGCTTACTCAGTGGTAATCCAGATGCCCGATTGTTGAGTATTTATTACTAAATTCATGAAATTCAGTGGAGAATGATTCATGAAACTGAGTAATAAAAGTAAGTAGTTTTTATTATCAATTTATAGGATCAGCCGTGGATTCGACCATGAATTTAGAATAATAAAATAGGTATTACCATTCCATGGGATCGTGGATTCGACCACAGAATCAGAGTAATGAAAGTAGTTATTACCATCTCATGAGATCAGCCGTGGATTCGATCATGAAATCGGAGTAATGAGATTATCTATTACCATTCCATGAGATCAGCTGTGGATTCGACAATGAAATCGGAGTAATAAAATAAGTGGTGATATTACCATTTCATGAGACCAGCCGTGGGTTCGACCATGAAATCGGAGTAATATCTATTACCATTTCATGAGATCAGCCGTGGATTCTATCATGAAATCGGAGTAATACATTTATCTATTACCATTTCGATCATGCAATAGGAGTAATGAGATAAGATAGATTATCTTCTAGGAATTCAGTGGTGAATGTCATGGTAGAATTTAATCTCTTGCGTATAGTCAGTGAAACATCGAGTGTTGCCGAACTCCTGAAGACGTTATTGCTCTCAATCTTACGGAGAACCGCCTGGGTCTATACACGACCTCTCTCATGTAGTCACGGAACAATGAGTATCATCGACGTCCTGAAGGCGTTATTGCTCTCAATCTACGGAGAACCGCCCAATTATGTTATTATACATAGAGGGAACGACGAAATGCCAGGGATCGAACGCTCAGCTAGTGTAGGCTTTTATAAAGACATATTCACCTTGGCTTCGTAAAATATGAATCGTTGCTTGCCTGAAAGCCGTGTCAGAAACATGCATCATGATTTTACGGTTTTTCCCTTTGTTGAAAATCCACCATCTACATTAAGTCCCCTGCTTAGTGAGGGATAGTCATGTTCCGCAGTAAGCATTAAATGGTGATTTTCAGTCGACGAGATCAGTGGTCGAACTCCTACAAAGGTATTATCAGAATCCTCGATTTGCTCCAATGGTGTCATGTACGAGCAAATGTTTGGGTGAGGACCCTGATGGTATGATAGAGTGTGATTCCGTGAGCACGGAGAGATGAAGCATCGCTGATTTGGTCGGTCAAAAGTCCAGTTTTGGTCGGTTTAGCGTTTACGGGCTCGGCCCCAAAAAGGAAATCCTTGTTTTAAGAACAGACGTTCATTCATTAGTTTAAGAAACAAACAAAATAGTCCTGAGTCTAATGACATAAATTTTGTCTATGAGATTTCACAAAACCAAAATTGTTTATGTGAGATTTCACAAAAGGGAATAAACTCTCATTTCAAAGGTGGATGCTCATACGAGAGAAAAGTTTTTTTTTTTTTTAATAGACGTGCGTCTGTTAGTAATAAAATTTTGTTTATGAGCTTTCATAAAAAAATTATCTCCGAGCTTTCAGAAATCTTTTGAAAATATACTCTCGTTTCAAAGATGGATGCTCGCGAGAGGGAGCAAAAAAAATATACATACATATATTTTCAAAGTTACGTGAGTTTCACGTTAAAATATATTTTTTGTAAAATCATCGTTTTGATTTTGAACAACTGTTGAAAGTAGATAATTATACATGGTGAAATAATATCTGTATGTGAGTTTTCACAGTTGTGGAATGGATGTCTGTCCAATTTTTTGAAAAACCAGTGGATGTTCACTCAGTAAAAATTTACGTGGGTTGTTCACGGTTTTATAAAAATCAATTTATGATTTTCGAGCAATTGCTGAAAGCAAACAATTGTATGCGTGATGAAATAATGTATGTATGAGTTTGGCGATTTTAAAGTGTAAGCACACATGTATAAAATCAACGAATGTTCACATGAAAGGTTATGTGAATTATTCATTGTTTCATGAAAAGTCAGGTGTTGACTTTAAATAATGAATTTTGCTCGTCTTGGCAAGTTTGAAGAAGCGAGCAATTTTTTCGAGGTTTTTACGTTATTATCACTAAGTTCGTGAAACCACAAATAAGTAAGAGTTGAGGATTACCATTTTTGTTGCGTGTTTGTTATTGGTATATCCATGACTCCATGCCTTTCGCCTCAGATAATGGTGACTTCTGGTTACAACCACTCTTCTGGCTCTTCCGGGAACACTCCAAAAATATTAAGTCAAAGATGAAGACTTCTGCAGATGCTCATGCCGAGGTGAATCGGCCTTTCAGAGACGCTGGAAGGCTGACGCATTGTATGTCTCTCGATCATCAGGAAGTCGTCCCTCATCAGAGAAGCACCGCCGACTTCAGCAGGTGATACTATCGGCTGAAGATAAAGTTCGGCTTTGTGTTGATGGTGTAGCTCCTGGTGGATGAATGAAGAATTTCGTCATAATTCGTCATCAGAAAAATTCAGAAGCTAGGTCTTCATTGAAATTGTTGTAGAATCTTCGTCCGATGTCGGATTTTCGCGATCTACCCATGTATCCTCATGCCCAGGAAATTTCCAAGATTTAGCATAGAATATTTTCGGCTTTTGAGAACTTTTAAGGGCCCAAATTGACAAAACAGTAAACTTCCAGGAGTTTTTCAGGAACTTTTCAGCTGTCATGCATTCCAAAGTTTTGGCCACATCGTTTTGCTCGTTTCTCCAATTGATGTGAATTTCGGATATGTTGTAGGGGATATCCATATGAAGAGAATGGTATATGACCCATCCATAGTTTGTTCACCAGTTTCTCCCAGCTTGCTGCTTTGTACGGGACAGTGTAAAATCATCTTAGACGAGCTTGTTGTAAAACACTCCTGTTGTGTCTTTAGACCATTCGCTTGTGTCTTGAACGGTTGATGGAGGATTTTAATATCATTGATTCATTTGAGATCAGGACCCCTTGATTGATACATGAGCATGGTTCTTGCAGTGCCATCTTGTTTCTATCAGTCGTAGAAACATCACTTTTGAAACCCTAATCACGGGACCATAACTGAGGTTGTTCTCAAGAGGAGATGATGTAATGACCATGGTGGCATGTCCCGGTGGTAGAATTCCTTTTACGATGATTGATTAGCACTGGAGAGCCCGACACCACGAGTGTTGGATTGTGAAATTGGTCGTCATGATCAGTGGACCGTCAGTCCCGGGTATTTTGTTGAATCTCTCTTTCGTTTTCCCTTCTTCTGGCAAGACCCAGATAGAGGACCCGGATAGAAAATTTGATGTAAAGACCGAGGTGGTCGAAGTTGGAGGTACCTTGATGAAGGACTTAGTGGAAAGACCTAGTAGACACCGATCGACTGTGGAAGTTATGAATCCCGTCCAAGAATTACTGCTTGCATGTTGTATGCTCTGGAAGTTGTAGGAACCTCATACGACGTCGGAATTCGATGCTTGGCCCCAACTTTTGAATCTAAGAGATTGATTTATCACATGAGAAAAGAATCACTCAATTTGGGGTTGTAAAGGTCATCCAACGAAGCGTGCACATTTGTAATTTGTAATCCCGTACAAATTTTTTCAGATTTCGTAGACCTGACGGTAAAGGCCATATCTTTCGGATCGTATGTCCGATTGATGCGCCCTTTTGGTATGTTATATAAGAGACATAGGCGAACATCTTTCGTTGAGGAAATATTATCCCATTCCTCACCTATTGGTACGTTTTTGTAAAACCATGGACTGAAGTGTGTCATATCTCATTTGTAAAGGCGATGAGAACATATTGTAGAAAACTTTGGATTATGTTCGCCAGTCGTGCAAGCTTTGGGAATACTTTCATATTAACATGTTATCATGCCTGCACATCTTGATATGAATCATTAGTTCTTGGAGAAGTCTGCTTCATGTGTAACACTTCAGAGAATGGTTAGTTGATGAAGCCATGTCATGAGAATGTTGCTCCTGAGACCGTTGTTGATGCTGAGATCACGAATGATTACGCTCCGGAGATCCTTGTTGATGCTGAGATCATGTATGGTGTTCCTCTAGAGATTATTGTTGATGTTGATACCGTGGTTGAAGTTGCTCCAGAGACCGAAAAGACTAGAACCATGATTATCAACATAATCTTTGCTCCTCCATCCAGTGAGCTTTTACATTCACGAACTAGTTGGTGGGTTGAGCATTCCAAGGTGAAGGTGTACTGATCATCCAGAATTCTCTTGAACAATATGACTTTACTGTGAACTAGATTTATCATTGAATCGACGTTGTTGTGGAAGATGACAGCACCGGTCTTCATTGTGGTGAAGAGAGGAAGTTCCCCAGTCATGCAGTGATTTGTAATGTAGAGAAGTCACGTCGATGAAGCTTCATGGAATCACATCAGGTTGTAAATTCCAATAAGATCAAGTCCCCAGCGTATGTTGAAGGAGTTTGTGTCATCCATGGATGAATGACGTTGCATCTGCTTCAGAAGTCTTATTGGTAGGCCCTGAGATGTGTATATTTTATGGCTTACGGTGATACCGCAAGTGCACGGTGTCTTGGTTGTAGAACTGGGCACGTACGAGTCGAACCACAGAGACTTGTGGTGCTCTTGTATTGATCAAAGGCTTGCTAACTGAGTTCTAAGTGATAACAAGTGACAACAGATGGTTTTGCAGATATTTTTGTGCCGATACGGCTGTTTTGTAGTGAAATAAACCTAAACTAAGGTAAAAGGTAGTGACAAGGGGTTGCTAAGGTATTCAAATTCACCTCTAACTCCTCTTGTGTGCTCACCGAGTTGAGGCTTTCTTGCCCCGTGACTCGATAAGGGCGAGGTGTCAAACCCACCACCTATCTAAGGGGTTTCTCCATGTTACACTTCAATACACAGCTAAGGTGCTAACCAGAGCATTAGTTATCTAATTAAGTATAACTAATCAAAGGAATTAGCCTATAACTCTAAGGATTGAGCTCTAAAAGATACTAAACATAAGTATAACCTAACTACAATGCATCCATGGCGTTGGCATGCATTGTGAGAGAAGAATGTTAGATGCTAGGATTGAAATTATTTTAAAGTTTAAGCATACAAGAATGGTTCAAAAACAGTTAACATCACAACATGGATTTAGGGTTTCATTGAAACCCTAGCACCAAACTAGAACATAAATTAACACAAAATATAACTATTGACCTGAGATTGGCTAATCCAGCGTGTCTTTCTACACAAACCCATGTCTTCAATTTATACATGCAACAAATAAGCTACCAAACCCTAATTCTTTAATTCAAATATTGAAATTAATTGAAAGATAAATCGAACCCATACTCTCTGATTTGTGTTCCCTTCTTGTCACATCGGCTTTAGCAACTCCCTCGATTGATAGATGAGCAACCCTATCTCTAGTCATCTTTAACCTAGCCTCTAGAGTGGAGAAGCTATGAAATAGATGACTCGAGAAAGGGTGATGGAGTAGGTGGCTATGGAGTTGTTGTTTGATGTCGGGGAAGGTGATGATGGAGGCGGTAAGGGCTCTTTGTTGCGGTGGGTGGCTGTGGCGGGGAAGGTTTGTGGCGGAAGAGGAGCAGAGCTACGTCACGTCTCGGGTGAGGGGAGAGATGAAGAAAGAGAAGATGGAGAGATTAGGGTTTGCTCGAGTGGGGGTATAGGGTAGGTAGTTTTGCTGTGAGGCGGGTGCGGCTACGGATGATGAGACAGTGCCCAGCGACCGTTGGATGAGGCGGCTACAATCCGAACGGCCGAGGGAGGTGAGCGGTTTTGGCGTGATCACGGGGTGTAGTACGGGGAGCAGCGATCTTCGATGCACGCGAAGCAGTGACCGTTGGATGAGGAGAAAGAAATCTCAACGTCTCGGAAGAGACGGGCTCGGATCCGGGTCACGGGTCGGGTCTAGCTCAAGCCCATGTCTTGTAGATGAGTTGCTACTTGTTGAGTTGCAACCATTGCCGCGTGGGCTTCGCCTTCTGCTCCTTGGGCACTTGACTCAATTCTTCGCTCTTTTGGCTCCTCAGATTCTCCGAGCTTTATTTATTACCTAAAAACACAAAATTAATTAATACAAATATTTATTCTTGAAAACAAAGAAAACACAGATTCTGGGATAATTTTTGTTTTCTAAGCGCAAAAGATGAGTAAAATGCCAATAAAAGGTGTATAAATATGCACTATTTGGCACTCATCAAATACCCCCAAACCTGAATTTTACTTGTCCTCAAGTGAAACAGAAATTAAGAAATCCTAACTATCCCCCTGTCGCAGGTCTCTCGAATGCATTTAGCGTATGCACTAAGCCTTTAAACCCCTAGGTGTCCCTAGTGGACGAGTTGTAGTCTCGTGAGGGTTTACCGAGAGGTGTACCCACAAAACCTTCTCCAACTTCGAGTGTAAAAGAGTCTCAAGCCTCCAAGAAGCTATGAGAACATAGAGTTTCGCATGCTAGTAACGAAGTTAGAACTATCGAAGAACGCATTCTCATCCTTAAGAGTTGAGCGAGAAGTAACCATACCATATGAAAGAATTCGGATTCGATTGTGATCATAATTCTCAACACGCCTCACCATTAGGGTTTTATGATAATTGCACTCAAAAAGATCGCTTTTAGTCTCTCATGTGTGCAGGCGAGGAATAAAAGAGAAATCCTGCACACGTTGTAGGTAAGAAGGATAACCTTAGAAATAAAATCTGGAGACTCCACAGAAGTGTGGACAAAAAGAATCTTTTTCTGATGATCTCTAAGAAAGGAAATCAATCATTAGCAAGGGGTGGGAGTACTCACTCACTTCTCACCCGATCGGCAATTAATATCACTCTCTCATAAGAAACCATAGAAACGTCTTCAATCTTCGGTCTTCGGTCTTGGTCTTGATGGATGATGACGAACTTCTAAACTTCACAAAACTTGACAATTTTTAACTTTTCTACTCAAATTCCTCGTTGTTTGGATTTTTCTTTTTGAACTCTTCTTTACCATGGTGGTAGCAAAAATAAACTACAATATATATATATATATATATATATATATATATATATTTTTTTTTTTTTTTTTTTTTTTTTTTTACAATAAGTGAAAATAAAAATACAAATAATGAAACAACTAACTCCATGGACAAAGGACTTTAACACTCAATTTTTCCACAACTTGTATTGTCTTGATTTTATAAAATTTATTAATTCTCATCCTATTTTCTTTTCTTTGTTGCACAAAAACCTTGGACTATATCAATTTTTCTTTCAATATTCTGAATTTGCTCCGGTTGCTGACGATGATGTGTTTCTATGGGTCTTGCTGATTGAGAGAGAGAGTGATGCTAACGGCAATCGGTATTTAGAAGGAGTTTTCATCTTTAGACGTCACCCTCATGATTGACAAAAACTAGCACTCAAGAGATCAAAAGTAGTCTTGAAAATGGTGCGAAGTTGGGTAGCTCACCATTCCTACCCGGAATTTACGTAAGGTGACACACACTCTAACGACTTTTCTAGAAAGTTGCAAAAATTGAAGGTTGGTGCCTCACTTGATGTAAAATGGGTAGTCTCCACTATGGGTGATCACAATTCTCACTAGAATATCTAAACAAAGCACCTAATTCGCCCTCCGGTATGGTTAAATCCAACTTTAACGCTCTAATCAACTAAGAAACCGATTGTGTTCTCCTACTTCCAAGTTCATTATTTCGGTCAGAGTCTCTATGTAAACATAGCTAAAAGCATGCTAGTGACTCTAAAATCTCTAAAAGTTGGAGGTTTTTATTTGCAAAAAGAGTTTTTTTTTTTTTTTTTTTTGAAAATAAAAGATAAAATAAGACTAAAAATTAAAAAAAAAAACTAAAAACTCTATATGCAAAAATATGCAAATGCACCCCAAACCTAAATCAAACATTGTCCTCAATGTTTCGACGGATAGGAAAAATTTAAACAGTCACATAGTATGAGAACTAAGTTGATAAGATGGGTTATTTTTTTATGGCCTACGGTAATACCGCAAGTGCACGGCGTCTATCGGAGACGCGGCAAGTACGGGTCGATCCACAGAGACGAGGGGGTGCTTACAATGATCTATGGCTTGCTAACTGAATTCTAGTGACGTAACAAGTGATAACAGATGGTTTTGCCGATACGGCTGAAGTAGTGAAATGTAATCCTAAACTAAGGTAAACGGTGAGAAAGGGGTTCTTTGAGGTTATCAATTCCACCTCTAACTCCTCTAATGTGTGCTCAACTAGTTTGAGTTCTTGTTCTTATACAACAGACAAGTGAAGCTTGTCACTTTAGCTACCACTTATCTAAGAGTTTCACCTTGTAAACCTTCAATAATCAGCTGAATAACTAACCTAGAGTACTGGTTGTCTAATGAAGAACAACCAGTCAAGAGAATCAGTGTTAAACATAGAAACAAGAGCTGAAACACACTCAACTCAGTATTAGCCTAACTACAGTGCATCCATGGCGTTGGCATGCACTGTGAGAGAAATGGGTTGAGGTGTTAAAATTGAAGCTATTTAAAGCATTGAGTCCTCAAGAACATTCCACAAAGTTTAATACACAGTCATGGAATTAGGGTTTCATCTCAAACCCTAGCAATTTAAATTAAAGCATCAAAAACATAATTAAACTACAAATTACTCTAATTGACTGCACTGGCTAATCCAGGCGTGACTAAAATCATCTCATCCCTCTTCTATTTATACAAGCACACATATCCCAAAACTACCAAACCCTAATTCAATTAAAAATAGAAATTAAATGAAAATGAATCGAACCCATACTACGAACCGCTCCCTCTTCTCCCATCGGCTCCGTAACTCCATGCTTCGATCGTGGTGAAAACCCTAGTTCTAGTTTTTCTCGAGTTAGCTTCTAGGGTTGGAGAAGCTAAGAAAGAGAAACCTAGACTTAGAGAGGGTGCGGCTGCCGGAGTTGTTGGTTGTGGTGATGGTGTGTCGGGGTAAGGTAAGGTGGTGATGGAGGTGGAGGAGCGAGCTGCTTCGATGGATGGGGAGAGAGCGAGAGGAGAAGAAAGAGAAGATGGAGTGAAGAATGGGTCTGTCGATGGGGGTATAGGGTTAGGTTGACTCGGTGTAACGCAGGTGCATCAAGGACTGATGAGAAGGGCCTAGCGAGCGTAGGATGGGGCGGCTATGATCTGAACGGCCGAGGAAGTAAGCGGTTTTGGCGTGATCGGGTGTAGCACGGGAGCAGCGATCTTCGATGCACGTGGAAGCAGCGACCGTTGGATGAGGGAGAAAGAAATCTCAACGTCTCAGAAGCGATGGGCTCGGATCCGGGTCGTGGGTAGGTCTATCCCATGTCTTCCTTGTTGGTTTGTAACTAATTCGCGCGCGAGCTTTGGCTATCTACTCCATAGATGCTCGACTCCAATTCTTCGCTCTTTTGGCTCCTCGATTCTCCGAGCTTTATTCATTACCTAAAAACACAAAATTAATTAATACAAATATTTATTCTCGAAAACAAAGAAAACACAGACCCAGGATAATATTCGATTTATGAGCACAAAAGATGAGTAAAATGCCAATAAAAAGGTGTATAAATATGCACTATTTGGCACTCATCAAATACCCCCAAACTCGAATTTTACTTGTCCTCAAGTGAAACGAGAAAATAAGAAATCCTAACTATACCCCTGTCGCAGTCTCTCGAATGCATTTAGCGTATGCACTAAGCCTTTAAACCCCTAGGTGTCCCTAGTGGACGAGTTGTAGTCTCGTGAGGGTTTACCAGAGGTGTACCCACAAAACCTTGTCTAACTTCAGAGTGTAAAAGAGTCTCAAGCATCCTATAAGCTATGAGGACATAGAGTTTCTGCATGCTAGTAACAAAAGTTAGAACTATCGAAGAACGCATTCTCATCCTTAAGTGCTGAGCGAGAAGTAACCATACCATATGAAAGAATTCGGATTCGATTGTGATCATAAGCCTCGACTTCTGCCTCACCATTAGGGTTTTATGATAATTGCACTCAAAAAGATCGCTTTTTTAGTCTCTCATGTGTGCAGGCAGGAGTAAAGAGAGAAATCCTGCACACGTTGTAGGTAAGAAGGATAACCTTCCGAAATAAAATCTGGAGACTCCACTGAAGTGTGGACAAAAGAATCTTTTTCTGATGATCTCTAAGAAAGGAAATCAATCATTAGCAAGGGGTGGGAGTACTCACTCACTTCTCACCCGATCGGCAATTAATATCACTCTCTCATAAGAACCATAGAAACGTCTTCAATCTTGGTCTTCAACTGTGATGACGAACTTCGAACTTCTCACAAAACTTGACAAACATACATACACAATAAGTGAAAATAAAAAAAAATAATGACTTTTTTTTTTTTTTTTTTTTTTTTTTTTAACACTTGTCTTGATTTCACAAACTTCATTAATTCTCATCCTATTTTTCTTTTCTTTTCTTTTGTTGCACGTAAACCTTGGACTATATCAACTTTTCTTTCAATATTCATGTCACCTTACTCCAGGTTCTTGACGATGATGTGTTTCTATGGGTCTTGCTTGATTGAGAGAGAGTGATGCTAACTACAAATCGGTATTTAGAAGGAGTTTTCATCTTTAGACGTCACCCTCATGATTGACAAAAACTAGCACTCAAGAGATCGAAGTAGTGCGAAAATGGTGCGAAGTTGGGTAGCTCACCATTCCTACCGGAATTGATGTACGGTGACACACACTCTAATGACTTTTCTAGAAAGTTGCAAAAATTTGAAGGTTGGTGCCTCACTTGATGTAAAATGGGTAGTCTCCACTATGGGTGATCACAATTCTACTACCGAATATCTAAACAAGACCTAATTCGCTCCTAAGAGTATGGTTAAATCCAACTTTAACGCTCTAATCAACTAAGAAACCCGATTGCGTTTTAGGTACTTCCAAGTTCTGTTATTTGGTCAGATTCTCTATGTAAACATAGCTAGAAGCATGCTAGTGACTCTAAAATCTCTAAAAGTTGGAGGTTTTTACAAAAAGAGTTTTTTTTTTTTTTTTTTTTTTTTTTTTTTTTTGAAAATAAAAGGTAAAATAAAAGACTAAAAACTCTAAATGCAAAATAAAAACTAAAAACTCTAAATGCAAATGCACCCCCAAACCTAAATCGAACATTGTCCTCAATGTGTCAACAGATAGGAAAAAAAATATTTAAACAGTCACATACCATGAGAACTATCTTTGATAAGATAAAAAGGGAAGAGATTCTAGGATGTCGGCGGAGCAAGGTTGAGCTTCATTCGTCAAGGCTAGAATCCAATATTCTCAACGGAGATCATATCGGATTAGCATAATATATGTGCAAGAAAACTCAACCGATTTAAGAAAAGAAAAATTTAACAAGTCCTCTTTGGATATATACAATGAAAATTCACCATAAACCAACGATCTAAAGAGTTGAGGATCAACCCAAAAGACGATATGTACACACATTAACAGCCTTACCCAAATATAATATGAGAGTGCAAGTAAGACTGCAAATGGGAATGAGTTTCCCCAAACCTAAAACTTGTGAACGGGTGTGTTTGGAAGCACAAAATCTTACAATTTTAAAGGTACATCATGCAAAGGTCTAACTCGAAATGAGTTTTGCTAATTACACATATACATACACATTCCAACTTTGGCTCCTTAAGAGTGTTATACTTTGATGCAAAATAGTCCAAGAGGACTTGGGAAGCACAAAGCTCTAGGCCTAAATTAGGCATTTTCGGAAAAGTTGGTTTTGCAATTTTGTGACAAACTACACCTAGGTTGGGTGAAGGAGTTTCAATTTGTGACTCGGGAGAGAGGTTAGGTACATCTAGGTTGTTTTCATTTTTAAAATCATTTGTACCATCACACACTTTCCTAAAGTCAAAAGAGGGTAAATCATGTTCACTTTCACAGGACAATTGCAGGTTCCACATCATCATCACATATATGAATATTAGAAGAAGCATCATTCATAGGGTTCCTGGAAGAGACACTTGATGTCTCGAACCTAAAGATTCTACTACGTTTTCAAAATACACATGCTCTTCATATTCATCATCATCATCATCATAGCAAGAATTCATCTCTCCATTCAAAAATGTAGTATTTTTAGTGTACTCATCTACCTACGGATTAGGTTCATATTCAATGTTAGTTGCATGAGTAAGACTAGAAACACTATTTTCAATCATATCATTTTGTAACTCAATCATCAGTTCCTTTGAAGAATCATCTTGAGTTGTTCCATTGAAGGAGAGTCTTCACTAGTGGGTATGCATTCCTCATATGGATGAGGTTCACTAGAGAAGGGAAATTCGGACATGTTCTTATATGGATGGTCATGCATTGCATTCATTTCAAGCCTAGCATTTTGCTCTATGAGTGTTTCCATTATTGATTGCAAACTAGGAGTTGGGGAGTATAAAATTGTTCATCTCCCCACCGTGGTGAATGATGCATGTGTGCAAGGTTGATTATGGTCCCAATAGTCACTACAGATACTTCGTACATTGGATTATCATGGTTTTCCCTAGACTGTCTAAAAGCATGCAGAATATAACAAGACTACAGGTGGTCTAAGCCACCACATAAGGTGCAAGCATGCATTTCATATTGCCTAGAAAAACTAGATTCGACAGATTGCCTTTCTAAAGCAGATTGCCTATCTAAAGCAGATAGTCGAGCCTCTAATTGATCTAGAAGTGATGACTGGGTATGAGAAAATTGTTCATTTTCAACCTGTGGTGGATGATGTATGTGATCATAATGATTAGGGTATGTGAGATCAAGGCCCTGAGAAGGCCCATAAAATTCCCTAAAGTCACTATGGTATGTGGGGTGTTCATCCTGTGAAAGGTGCCCGTAAGCAAGCTCTCTAAGGGATTTGTTTGAATCCCAGAGATGCGGGACAAAATCTCGACATGGTCTAGCTCTCAAATTGAACTCAAAATTTAGTTTGGTTTATGTGGGTTTTGTTTGGTTTAAATGGGCTCATTTTTGTTTTTGTAAGCTTTGGTTTATATGGGAAGCCCAGGTTTTTGTGGGCTCAAGTGAGATTTGGTTTGTTTGGGAATTTTTTATGAAGCCCGGGATTTGTGAAACCGCACGGCTCGGTTGTGTTGAAAAAGTATAGTCCGAGAAATGAATTGAGTTGGGCTGAGAGTTTTGGTTGATGGCCCAAGTATGTGGGCTGGTTTACTCACAGAGCCCAGGGTGTGTGAATGCGCAGGCCAGTTTGTATGCAAGCCCAGTTTAGATGTTGCAAGCCCTGGTTATGTTTTTAGCCTAAGCAGCCCAGATGTTACAATTTGCACAGCTTGGTCAGGCCAAGCACAGAATAGGTGCACACTCAGGCAAGGCACTACAAAGCACCAATTTTGTGCTCGGACAACCCAGAGCAATGAGACACGACCCTAGGTCGCTAAGCACGAGACTAAGCACAAATAAATTTTCAAATTCAAACTTTGACATACAAGGTGCGGGGTAGCTCCACACTTGCTTTCGCCGGGGGCTAGCAAGGTGGTAGATGGCTCACTAAGGTTCGGCAAATGGCAAACGGGGCTCATGCAAATGGCAATATAGGCTAGCATGCAAGGGTGTGTGCATTCAACAGTCGACACGACAAGTTGGCCCAACAGCTTCAGGGGGCTGTGCACAGGCTATGCTTAAGTTTATGCTCAAAGTTGACACAGCACAAGCTCAACAGGGTTTGTTTAACTACTTGGTTTTCTGAATTGCAACTCACCTCCAACAGCTTCTCTGTGGGGGGATGAGTTCAATTTTCTCGGCTTATGCTCGGGGCAAGTTAAAGTCAAACATCACGAAAGCAAGATTCGATTAAGTACAACTCTAACACTTTTATGACATACTTGTCATGCTCGGATGCCACAACCGATGTCAATGAGTCAAGCACGGGATGCGCACAATCACGGGGTCTCTCACAGATTTAACGAGTCACGAGCTATGCATAGGTTTGTGCTCAAAGTTCACACAAATTTGCGGCTAATCGGCATAGGTAAGCACACACATTGAAGTTCGGGGGTATCATGAGGTTAATAGCTCACATCAAAGCATGCATTCATTTCGAGAGATTCAAGGCTACGAGCATGAAATTGGGTTATGTTCGGCTTAACTTGGGTTTCCAAGTTGTGACCCAAAACTTGCAAAGCAGAGTAGTTAGCACGAGCTCATGCACAGGGGCTGGAGTTTAAGCTCAGTATGCTAGTTTAACCTAGTTCACAGGTCATGTATGGAGTCACTTACCTGAATTGTGCTCAGAGTTTTGTGACTCAGGCCCCTTGGCCTTTTTCTCCCACTCCTTGGGCTTGCTCGGAACACAGCAAAGCACAAGAGCAAGTTCAACGAGTTCGGGCTTTGGTTGCTCGCAAGAAAGCAACAGCCAAGTAGCATAGAAGGTACCTGTTGCTTAGAAGGAAAATTCAGTCCTCAGATTTGCACAGTTATGCACTGAGATGCAAATGATATGCAAATGATATGCACTGAGATGCAATCAAGGGAGCTCAGAGACAGGTGCAAGAATGCAATACAAATGGTATGCCTACAATGCAAAAGATGGCAGGCTGATGCACATTAAGTTAACAGATGGCAGGCTAAGTTGGACTGACACAGGAGAAAGATAATTTGGACTGTCACAGGGCTCGAAGAGTTTAAAATGCAAAGTATGAAACAAAATGATTATGCTAAATTATACCAATGTACCAAAGTTGCAGATGCAAGTTACAAAAGTTCAAACTAAGTTATATTACGACAAGAAGAAAAGCAAAGAATGTAAGTGAAAATATATACAGAGAGAAATGGAATTTCAGTCAAGGTAAGCAAAAATCGACAAGGCACGCGCCAAGTCCCCGGCAACGGCGCCAAAAACTTGGTAGGCCCGGAAGATGGGTTATTTTTATGGCCTACGGTAATACCGCAAGTGCACGGCGTCTATCGGAGACGCGGCAAGTACGGGTCGATCCACAGAGACGAGGGGGTGCTTACAATGATCTATGGCTTGCTAACTGAATTCTAGTGACGTAACAAGTGATAACAGATGGTTTTGCCGATACGGCTGAAGTAGTGAAATGTAATCCTAAACTAAGGTAAACAGTGAGAAAGGGGTCTTTGAGGTTATCAATTCCACCTCTAACTCCTCTAATGTGTGCTCAACTAGTTTGAGTTCTTGTTCTTATACCCTGGACAAGTGAAGCTTGTCACTTTGGCTACCACTTATCTAAGAGTTTCACCTTGTAAACCTTCAATAATCGGTGAATAACTAACCTAGAGTCTTGGTTGTCTAATGAAGAACAACCGATCAAGAGAATACGATGTTAAACATAGAAACAAGAGCTGAAACACACTCAACTCAAAGTATTAGCCTAACTACAGTGCATCCATGGCGTTGGCATGCACTGTGAGAGAAATGGGTTGAGGTGTTAAAATTGAAGCTATTTAAAGCATTGAGTCCTCAAGAACATTCCACAAAGTTTAATACACAGTCATGGAATTAGGGTTTCATCTCAAACCCTAGCAATTTAAATTAAAGCATCAAAAACATAATTAAACTACAAATTACTCTAATTGACTGCACTGGCTAATCCAGGCGTGACTAAAATCATCTCATCCCTCTTCTATTTATACAAGCACACATATCCCAAAACTACCAAACCCTAATTCAATTAAAAATAGAAATTAAATGAAAAATGAATCGAACCCATACTCTGAATTCGCTCCCTCTTCTGTCAATCGGCTCTGTAACTCCATGCTTCGACTGTGGTGAAAACCCTAGTTCTAGTTTTTCTCTGAGTTAGCTTCTAGGGTTGGAGAAGCTAAGAAAGAGAAAACCTAGACTTAGAGAGGGGTGCGGCTGCTGGAGTTGTTGGTTGTGGTGATGGTGTGTCAGGGTAAGGTAAGGTGGTGATGGAGGTGGAGGAGCAGAGCTCTGCTCTGATGGAGACGGGAGAGAGCAGAGGAGAAGAAATAGAAGATGGAGTGAAGAATGGGTCTGTCGATGGGGGTATAGGGTTAGGTTGATTCGGTGTAACGCTGGTGCAGCAAAAGGGACGATGAGAAGGGCCTAGCGAGCGTAGGATGGGCTGCTATGATCCGAACAGCCGAGGGAAGTAAGCGGTTTTGGCGTGATCCGGTGTAGCACGGAGCAGCGATCTTCGATGCACGTGGAAGCGGCGACCGTTGGATGAGGGAGAAAGAAATCTCAACGTCTCGAAGCGACGGGCTCGGATCCGGTCGTGGGTAGCTCTAGCCCATGTCTTCCTTGTTGGTTTGTAACTAATTCGCGCGCGGGCTTTGGATATCTACTCCATAGATGCTCGACTCCAATTCTTCGCTCTTTTGGCTCCTCGATTCTCCGAGCTTTATTCATTACCTACTTATCATGGGATAATGAAGACTTATCGATTGTAGTTCAGTTACACTTTGATCGTCTTGGTGTTGAATCATTGTCGAGATATTTGTGTGGAATCCAGAGGTATCATTATCGAAGGTGTACTCTTTGATTGGGAGTACAATTTGAAGGCTTCATAGATGCTTGAGCGTTGAAGCGTCATATCCTTTAAGCATCGAACATCTTAGGTTTGATCGAGTATCTTCTGTTGATTCAGCATTCTTTTCGTTGTGGTAGCGGGATTCAACACTTGTGCGGACACGGAGTTTTTGACTTTGTGGGATACATGGACACTCCTGCAAAGCTATGGAGAAATGACCAAAGTGTTCTTTGCAATGTTTGGACATCATCTCAGTAATGAATGTCTCAATGCTCGATTCGGAGAGGTGGTGAAGCTATCCATTCATAAACGTCTTGCAGTGGAAGAGTTGCTAGAAGAAGTCCCCATGCTAGGATATCATGTGAGGAAATAAATGACACATACATGGAAGAAATGAGACTTGCCTGAGTGCGGAACCTCTTGATGAATGTTTATGCATTTTTTTGCAGGTTCTTGCTTCAATCTCGTCAAAGTTTGAAATTCCTCCAAGTGCTTTGTTGATGGGATGTCTGCTAAATCTTCTGGATCAGAACTTTCTTCGTTGGAGATATGTGCAACTAAAGGCGCTTTGTCAGTAGCCATCTTTTCAGCGTGGATCCATGCTCGTCTGCAGAACATGTAATATCTTGGATCTTCCTGATTATGTGAAACTTGATTTGTTGAACTTATGTTCACTTTGAGAGTGATGTAGCCACAAGTATCTCTGAGCATTCCTTCATGGTTTCTGATTGAGTTGGGATCATGAGTAGCTTCTCGTCGAATGATGCGTCTGAGGGTTTTCAGTGGAATGATGTTGATGATGGTGTTAACATCGATCAATCATTCTTCTAAATTCATTTCCTCTGACATGGACTGTGGTAAGTAGTCCCCAGTCTTGCATCTTCTTGTCCATGGATGAAGGTTCAAGGAGTATTTCCGGGATGGAAAGAGGTCTGACATAATGTAATTCGGTGTTGTGAACATGTCTTTCCTTTGTGCCTTTGACGGATAGAGCATATATGTTCGATCAAGGATTGAACTGCCCCTTTGATTAGGGCTGCACATGGTTCGGTTTTTATCGGTTTTTGGAAAAACCTAAACCGAAACCAAAGTAATCGGTTTTCCAATAATGAAAACCAATGAAACCATATAACCTATTCGGTTTCGTTGGTTTCGGTTTCTACTCGGTTTTGTTAAAAACCAAACGGTTTTTGGTTAACCGAATGTCAAGTCATAATATCAAAATCAGTTCAAATCTAACTCATGGTAGTTTTAGAACCGAGTGAAGTATGGTGGTAGACTGGTAGTTCTTTCACTTCAGGGAAGAACGGGAACAACAGAGATGAAGTTCTAAGAAACATAAAAGACTGAAGAGAAGACTAGAATGAAATATTATTAGGGTAAAATATCTAACATCCACGACTAATATTAGTTCAATCCTATGGCTAGTAACAATTGGTTAACCATATGGTTTTTGGTTCGGTTTTTTTAGGAAACCTAAACCGAAACCGATAGTGTCGGTTTTCTGGGACTGACAACCAGAAATGAACCATTGGGAAATGGTTCCGGTCCGGTTCGGTTTAAATTGTTCGGTTTCGGTTTCGGTTTTCGGTTCTGGTTCGGTTTTGTGCAGCCCTACCTTTGATAGGTTATTCAGAGAGAGTGTAGGTCTTGATTGGGAGAGGGTCATGCGTACTCCTTCAGTCCCCACTTGAAGGTATTGTCGATCAACCTTCTCTTTGAAGATGTGCTTCAAAATATTGCAGCTACTTGTTGAATGATTGATGAATCCATGAAGGCAATAGTACCTGGGATTCTCCAGTTGGCTCTCTTCTGATGAACAACAATTTGATTGCACCATCTTGAACCCAGAATTCTGGTAACTCGATCACCCCTTCATAAGAAGAGAGAAGTTTGAGTCTGTCTGATCATTTCCCCATTCGTTGATGCCGATTTGGGGTTGTGCAATTCAGGATTGGTTATCTTTTCCTTGTGCCTTCAGAGGAGCCTAGGATGTTGGAGAAGCGTTCCGATACTGTGTCTCGGCTTTCCTTTTATTCCTTTTAGCAACAACGTTTGTTGAAGGCTGGAGATTGTACTGATTGTTGACTAGGCGTCGTCTGCTCCGAGGTTCCTCGACCTTGCATACTTTGCTCTTTCCAGTAAAACAGATGCAGTAGTCGCTGATCGTTTGGCTGCTTCATGAAGCACAACCTTCACTATTCCCAGTGCTGGATTAATCTATCAGGATTAATTAAGTTCTAACTTATTATGACTAATTCATCTCTAAATTTAATTGTAACTTATTTAAATTAAAAATTTACTTCATAAATTATATAGCATTTTAAACAATTTAATCATCAAATTTTATTTTTTTATTTTAGTTTTTATTTACCGTTATTATTATTTTCTTTTAATTTCAATATTACACTAAACATCTGAATGCTACTATTACTACTTCATGTATATTTGTTCCATGTTAAAGATTTACTGGATCATTTGTTAGATTAAAGATAAAAATTTTTTAATTAAATTAATTTATAAAACTTAATTGTAGATAAGCATAAGTAATTTTCCATAGTTATTTAATCACAATTATTATTTCTATCATTATATATCTTTAGTGAGATTTTAGTTAAGTTTAAGTTTAATATGGTACTAATTAAGAAATGCTAACATTACTTATCAAAATTATCACTTTTATATGATTTATGATTAATATTATAATATTTTTATTATTATTATTATTAATATTGATGGATGGTTGAATTATTATTTACTACTCTTTCAATTATTATTAAATTCCAAGAATATTATTAACATTTATGTGATTATAATTTATTGATTTCTATGTATAAATCAACGTACTCCATTGTTGATGGTGGATTTTCGTTTAAGGTTAAATTTGTAAAAAACCAGAAAAAGTCATGCGCTGACATCTTGTAAAAGATAAAGCCATTTATAAGTGTTGGATACTCCCTCACTTAATTCACCAAGAATGGAGCATGTAGCAACAATCCCATTCTGTGAATACATGAAATTCCTCCAGGTTGGAGCATGTAGCAACAATCCATCCTGTGAATTTCATATCGGCCTTTGTATTTCAAAGTACTCATTATCGGTGTGGCATGACGATCGAGTGTTACTCTTACGAGTAACACGAACCTCCAAGCACTATAATGAAACCATGTACGAAATACCCGTACAGCCGACTCTCGGTGTGTTATACTAGCCCGATTGAGCCCCTCTCGGTGTGTTATACTAGCCCGATTGAGCATTCTGACCGACCGTATCGGTCCGGATATGATCCGATCGCAGACCATCCAACTCCATAAGCATGATTGAATGACCCCGGATCAATTCCATCACCCCCAAGCGGTATGGAATACCCACGGCCGACCCCGCATGGTCGGTCATTGGCCTAGCTTGCCAAGAAACCGTTCATACCAAGCATTATGGATGGAAAACCCTAAATTAGGGTTTGCGGCATATTACATGTGTCGCAAAAATGGTCTCAACCATCCATCTTCGCAGGTATAGATGGAGGGTGTAGATGTAGACTCAAAGGGCCCAGAGCATGTCAACACGATCACCGTGGGCCCGCCTACACACTTGACCAATCGGTCAAGACCAACCATACTTGGTTGCAACAAATTAAATACGCCAAAGAGAGTATGGCGCACGACTTTGAAAGCCAAAATTAGGGTTTCAAGCCATCACGCGCGTCCATCTTCTCCGGCACGAATGGAGGGTCACAGATTAGATTAGCAGTCCGGTCATACCAAAGATGACCACCGTGGGCCCACCTACCTCCTCATGTGTTCGGCCAAGGCATACCATGCCTGGTTAATCCAAAACGTGCGCCCAAACTAGCATGGCCACGCCTCCCAAACCACAAACTGATCTCGACCACTCAACTTCGCCGGACGATTTAGATGGCTCGGATCACGTTTTAATGGGATATTCAGGTATAGGCGTGAACACCAGTCTACCACCTTCACGCCAGGCCAACCGACCAAGTTCGACCAAGATTGGTCGTCTTGGGACGCGCGCCTGAAGAGGGCGTGATGAGCGGCCCTCGCGGCATTGGTTTTCTATCGCAAATTGATCCCGACCACTCGATTTCACCGGATGAATTGAGTGACCCAAGATCATACTTTCGTGAGGGAATGGAGTACAGCGCCTACACCGTCATGCCGTCTACACGCATGTATGGTCGGCCTGGCCAAAATTGTATCCCATGCTTGGTTTCGACCAAGCTGAAGAGTGATGCTTGCGCGCCTCTTCAAAACCCTAATTTCATTAACGGTCGCAGATGAGTGTCTCAAAGATCATCTCATCCGTCCAACTTCACCAGCCTGGTTATACAACCCTGGTCAGGAGTTAATTGGTCGGTGAGGCGTCATTACCCATCACTTTACCACACCATGATGCGAAGACTGCATAAAATACACACGATATTTCATAAGTATCGACTTCTTGAATAACGCAGATTATTCAATTCAAACATTACATGCTATCTTTCGTGGATCCACAATCCACACATTCCGAGACATCAATCATGTCACAACGGGGGATACATACTGGGGTATTGTTCTGGCGGTTTACAGCGTGCAGCGTGCAACGCGTCATCACAAGAACGTGTTAGGAAGTCATGGACGGTTAGAGATGAACAGGAGAAGTGGGCAAGACTGGTCGTGTGGCACCAATGCACAACTCCACTACTCCATCACTCCACTTACTCCACTTCCCACGAGAGACGTGAATAAGGCTCAATGACTTGTATAAATAGGTTCTCCGCCATATTTCAAACAACAACACAAGTCCGGACGAGACAGAAAACCAAGTGTTAATACAAAACGTATTCAAACACCCAGAGCTTGCTTGCATCAATCACAAGCCTGCTCACCTTTCTGTTACAAGTCATAAGCAAGCCAACACCTTCACAATCTCAACACCTTCTTCGCTTCCCTCCCTAAGATCAACCCCATCTCCTTCACTTTGTGACCGAAACAAGTCCGGGAACGGCCATTTCTTGGTTTAGGTAGGACTTGCACAGATTGATCTCTCGAATCTACAAGCACTCACCGCGCAAAGTGCATTTGTTTAAGGTTTAAATTCATTCCTCATCCACACCCCAAATTACCAAATTCTGCAGGAGTAGTTTTCACCCATAAACAATTGGCGACCACAGTGGGAGGTTAATCTCTCGGTTGTAAAGTCAATTTCTTCCAAATTCGATTCAATTTCATCAATTTCAAAAGGGTAGATCTTAGAACCAGTTCAATCAACAATTCATTTCAAGATGGTGGAATTAAGGTCTGGATCAGCAATCAATTCTGATGGGGCTAGTGTGGATAACAATCCTGGTGTCGAAGTACCTATCAGTGGATCTACCGTAGCCAACACATCTCGAGGAGCCGTTACCTCTATCACCAACACTAGCGGAGCAGGAGACATCCCCGTAGGTGTAACGCCTCCCATCACCAGAGCTAGAGCCGCAAATCCCGGCATCTCCTCAAGTGTAACGCCTCCAGTGGTCACCGGAGCAACAACTTTCACTCCCTCATCGGGCGAGGAGCCGGAGGCACAAGAGGAGGACCACCGTCTATTACCATTGCAGACTTGATGGAGAAACGGGAAGTTCTTGCTAAGACTCAAACAGATATGGCCGCAACTCGGAAGGAGGTACTCACTTTCCTCAAGACCTTGGATCGAACGATTGCCGCAAGATTCACGTCAATCTTTGGAGCCAACAAGAAATGCTTTCAATTCACCCGAGAGCAAAGCGTTTCCACTCGGACCCACATGAGTGAAGAAGCTCGTGTTGCTCCCGAATGTTCAAGAGAAAGGGACCAGACACCCAACTTCATCACACGTGAGGATCTAGAACGACTCCTTCAAAGCCGAGGCAAAGGAAATCGACGGATGCACACCAACACCAACCTCCATACCCTCAAGATATGCAACGAATCCCTCTTCCAAGAGGTTACGTCTCTCCCAGTTCTCCCTCTCTACGACAGCATTGGTAATGCTCGTGAACATGTCTCTCGATTCTTGGAATCCTTGGGGAACATGAATACAATCATGTTCTGCGCCCGAAAGAATTCTCGAAATCACTTACGGGAGGGCGTACACTGGTACAACAACATCGCGCCTAACAAAGATATCCAACTGGAGCGAGATGGTCAGTGCTTTCTACAGAAAGTATTCTTCATGTCTGAACAAATCACCTTTTCAGATTTAGGAAGAATTCTTCAGCGGAACAACGAGCATCCTAACGACTTCGTCAAAAGATTCAGAACTCAAGCGCTGGGTTGTCATGACCCGAACGTCACCGAACGACAATTGGTGGAGTTGTGCATCAACGGGATGATACCCATATACCGCGCTCTGTTAGAGAATCTGGGCTTTCAAACGTTCTCTGAACTCCACGAGGCTGCAAAACGTTCAAGAACAATCGCACAAGCACTACTAGAAAGAACCAGAGTTGTTCGAAGTGAAGATTCACGTGAGAGTCGAGGGAGTAGGCGCCTCACGAACAAGCAATACAACACTGGTCCTTCTGTGAGTGTAGTGAGCGGAGGAGAGAAAAGGAAAGCTCCAGTGACGGAACAACAAACCAAGCAGACATCCCCGACACACAAGACTTCGTCTCGAAAAGGAGCAGACAAAACTCCTGCACAAAACACTAAAGACACGGGTTTTCCTTTTCCCATGAATTAAGTGATAGAGCTCTTGGAAGCGTGGATCCAAGACGACGTCGTAAAACTGCCCCTATCAGACGTCCTCCAACCGAAGAAGAAATGGCAGATCCCAGATATTGTTGCTACCACAGGTTCGTCCATCATCCAACCAAAGATTGCAACAGGTTGAAACATATATTCAGGGAAAAGGTAGAGACAGGGGAACTCCAGCTTGGAAACGAGGGTGTTCATAGAGACCCTTTACCTATCAAGAATTGCATGATTTCTGGGGATTCTGTTTGCAAGACCGTGCAATCTATGATGGAGCACATATGTGAAATCTTGTACTTCTCCAAAGGACAGCGTCAAGACATATTTGCGGCCCTCAACCACGTTGTGTCAGGTAGGCGTTTGCATCCAGTAGCAGTCCAGGAACCTCAGTCTTTCCTGAAGGACATGAACAACGGAAACTGGGGACTCCTAACCGTCACTCGTTTGGGAAACGTTGAGTTCGATAGCGTGTTGATTGATACGGCTTCCGAATTTAACATCATTACTGTCAAGACCTTGAGAGCGGCAAAGATTTCGAAGCAGGAAGCTACTCGTCACCCAACTGTAGTTAAAGATTCAGCAGGAGAGATTAGAGATGCATATGGATACATCGATCTTGAAGTCAAATTGGGTGCTGCCTCGACGCAAGCAAAGTTCTACATAGTCAAAGATCATCCCAACTACGACATGATCCTAGGGCGCTCTTGGATGCAGAACAACAAAGCCATACTGGAAGTCTGTCCTCTACCGGTTTCGGTACCTGAAAGAATCTCCAGCATGCCTTCTGGACCTCCTGATGATTGTTTGCTGCCGCACCAGCAACTTGCCGATGTGACACAACTTCCCGGGGAGAGCCTGTCGGCATACATTGAACGGTTCCGATGTCAAGTAAGTATCATAACACAACTCTCTTTGCAACCCACCGCCCATCATTCTGACAAGTCCTGGGGACTGGCTCCAATCAACAAACCAACCCCGGCTAAGAGATGTGAATGGGAGGCCGGCCCTTTCAAGCGTTTTATCAAGAGCGTAGAAGCTGTTTTGGTCAAAGACGATAAGGCCAAGGTCCAAGTATCTGCACGACCAAACCCGTTTGGAATTGGAGACCTGGTGACGAAGGCGACTACGTTCAATGTTGGGAGCGTGACGGTGAAGATGACCACTCCACCTGACTCACCTACCGAAAAAAAAGATGAACGTGCACAGCAGCGAGATGTTATCCTGGGCGGCTCTTCGCAAACTCATCAACGCCGATAAACTAGAGGGCATAACAATTCACTCACGATGGCTCAAACCCTACCGAACTTAAGATCTTGTGCTACCACTTTCCAAAGATCCTCCACACTTTAAAACGTCGTGCTATTTTCCAGCGTGTTTCCTTTTCTGATTTCATGTCATACTTGTAATTCCTCCAGAAAATGATTGCAATACTTTCATTCATAGTTAGGGTTCCAATTTTCAATTCTCAATTTAATTGAAGTATTATTTCCATCTGAGAACCTCTCTACCCCTAAAAGCACAAAGCCTTGAGTCGGCCTAAATCAACACACTAAGCAAGAAAGGAAATCCTAAACAAGCATCTCATGGGAAGAAGGAAATAGAACGTGTGCACAAAAGGAAAATGATTTGAGCCATCTCGCCTCAAAGAGAGCCAAGAAGATCTTGCATCAGGAGCACAGGTCCGTGGATATTCCATTATAGTATTACTTCTTTTATCACTAAGGATTACATGTGAAGGCGCACCCTTGCGCCTGAGAAGGTTCGGTTGCAGTCTTGACAAAGGATTATAAAAAAGAAAATCTTTATTCAAACAATCAAGTGGAAGGAAACCTTGAACTCGGCTGCCACTGAGTACAAGGAAGATGTTCAAATGTACGGAATATACTTGGAAAGCGGAAAAAGAAGAAAAGAGGTTTAGTCGTCAAGAGGATCGACATCGCATGCACCACTGTCAGGTTCTGCTTCAGCGCCATCACCTGTTGATGCTCCTCCCTTCGAATCTACCTCAACTTCTGCATCAGACATCTCCGCAGCAGCACACTCCATCCCAACATCATCAACGGGAGCATCAAAGGGCATAGCAACACCAGGGGCCGCGCAAATTGCTTTCACATGTTTAGGCTCGTCTGTATCAGAATCAAGAATTATCACGCCGTCCTGGATCGGGTAATCACACTTGTCTTCATTCGGAGGTCGTTTATGCTCAACTCTCCGCCTCTTCAACCGCGCCAGTAAATCTCTCGCCCTTGCGCTTACTAGTGTCTGCAGCGTTTCCTCGCGCCTCCACCGTTCCTCTATGTCAATCGCAGCTGAAAGTGTACAGATATGTCCTCTGACAATACGAAGGTGGGAGATAGACATCCCCTGGTATAGCACGACCGACTTCGCGAAGTGGAAGATCGATCTTAGCCATTACTTCTTCGTGCGCATGGTTTTCGGGCTTGTCAACTTCAAAACTTCTTTCTGGGGAAGCAACAGAATGAGCGTCCACCGCTTCCATGATAAACTGCAAAGGAGAGGAGGTTATGAGCACAAAAAAAAAAAGATCATCAAATCCATCGATCAGTTAATCAGAAAATCGAGCGATGCACGAGATATAGAATAAACGACCACGTGAGATGATTCTTTATAATCTCACAAGTCGACGTAATCCCGAGAAGGAAAAGAAGTCTTTACTTGCCACCTATGAAGGATGCTTATTCGGGATAACAATCGACGAGGCTTGTCGATATACCCGAGGAAAGCCGTGTATGATGAAAAGAAGTACACCGAAGAAGAGGCCGAGCTCGAGATATGTACAAGAGGAACCAAAGCGACTCACCGAGATCAAGTCCCTGTTTCCTTCGCATCCTTAATCGGAACCAACAGTTCCGTGGCAACGCCCGACTATCCAGTAAATATGTATCTACTTTAGCCTGGTCATTTCGGTATATATGTATGTCACCATCTCATGCCTACCACACAATAGTGTAACCATTATGTGCTAGGCGGGGGACTTAATGTTGATGGTGGATTTTCGTTTAAGGTTAAATTTGTAAAAAACCGGAAAAAATCATGCGGCCGACATCTTGTAAAATATAAAGCCATTTATAAGTGTTGGATACTCCCTCACTTAATTCACCAAGAATGGAGCATGTAGCAACAATCCCATTCTGTGAATACATGAAATTCCTCCAGGTTGGAGCATGTAGCAACAATCCCATCCTATGAATTTCATATCAGCCTTTTATTTCCAGTACTCATTATCAGTGTGGCATGACGACTGAGTGTTACTCTTACAGAGTAACACGAACCTCCAAGCACTATAATGAAACCATGTACGAAATACCCGTACGGTGACTCTCGGTGTGTTATACTAGCCCGATTGAGCCCCTCTCGGTGTGTTATACTAGCCCGATTGAGCATTCGGACTGACCATATCGGTCCGGATATGATTCGATCGCGACCATCCAACTCCATAAGCATGATTGGATGACCCCAGATCAATTCCATCACCCCCAAGCAGGTATGGAATACCCACGGCCGACCCCGCATGGTCGGTCATTGGACTAGCTTGCCAAGAAACCGTTCATACCAAGCATTATGGACGGAAAACCCTAAATTAGGGTTTGCGGCATATTACATGTGTCGCAAAACACTCTCAACCATCCATCTTCGCGGTATAGATGGAGGGTGTAGATGTAGACTCAAAGGGCCCGAGCATGTCAACACGATCACCGTGGGCCGCCAACACACTTGACCAATCGGTCAAGACCAACCATACTTGGTTGCAACAAATTCATACGCCCAAAGAGAGCATGGCGCACGACTTTGAAAGCCAAAATTAGGGTTTCAAGCCATCACGCGCGTCCATCTTATCCAAGCACGAATGGAGGGTCACAGATTAGATTAGCGAGGTCCCGGTCATACCGGCATGACCGCCGTGGCCCACCTACCTCCTCATGTGTTCGGCCAAGGCATACCATGCTGGTTAATCCAAAACGTGCGCCCAAACTAGCATGGACACGCCTCCCAAACCACAACCGATCTCGACCACTCAACTTCGCCGGACGATTTAGATGGCTCGGATCACGTTTTAATGGGATATTCGGGTATAGGCGTGAACACCGCCTACCACCTTCACGCCGGCCAACCGACCAAGTCCGACCAAGATTGATCGTCTTGGGACGCGCGCCTGAAGAGGGCGTGATGAGCGGCCCTTGCGGCATTGGTTTTCTATCGCAAATTGATCCCGACCACTCGATTTCACCGGATGAATTGAGTGACCCGAGATCATACTTTCGTGAGGGAATGGAGTACAGGCGCCTACACCGTCATGCCGTCTACACGCATGTATGGTCGGCCTGGCCAAAATTGTATCCCATGCTTGGTTTCGACCAAGCTGAAGAGTGATGCTTGCGCGCCTCTTCAAAACCCTAATTTCATTAACGGTCGCGAGATGAGTGTCTCAAAGATCATCTCATCCGTCCAACTTCACCCGACTGGTTATACAACCCCGGTCGGGAGTTAATTGGTCGGTGAGGTGTCATTACCCATCACTTTACCACACCATGATGCGATGCATAAAATACACACGATACTTCACAAGTATCGACTTCTTGAATAACGCAGTTATTCAATTCAGCATTACATGCTATTTTTCGTGGATCCACAATCCACACATTCCAGACATCAATCATGTCACAAACCGGGGATACATCTTTGGGGTATTGGTCTCGGCGGTTTACAGCGTGCAGCGTGCAACGCGTCATCACAAGAACGTGTTAGGAAGTCATGGACGGTTAGAGATGAACAGGAGAAGTGGGCAAGACTGGTCGTGTGGCACCAATGCACAACTCCACTACTCCATCACTCCACTTCCTCCACTTCCCACAAGAGACTGAATAAGGCTCAATGACTTGTATAAATAGGTTCTCCGCCCTATTTCAAACAACAACACAAGTCCAGACGAGACAGAAAACCAAGTGTTAATACAAAACGTATTCAAACACCCAGAGCTTGGTTGCATCAATCACAAGCCTGCTCACCTTTCTTTTACAAGTCATAAGCAAGCCAACACCTTCACAATCTCAACACCTTCTTCGCTTCCCTCCCTAAGATCAACCCCATCTCCTTCACTTTGTGACCGAAACAAGTCCGGGAACGGCCATTTCTTGGTTTAGGCCGGACTTGCACAGATTGATCTCTCGAATCTACAAGCACTCACCGCGCAGTGCATTTGTTTAAGGTTTAAATTCATTCCTCATCCACACCCCAAATTACCAAATTCTGCAGGAGTAGTTTTCACCCATAAACATCCATAAATTTCTATGTGTCTTTCAAGATTCATCAATAATACTAATCTCGCTATTTTTAGTATTGGTTTGTGTACTTGTTCATTCTTTTTAGATTAATTATCCTATAATCTTTACTAGCTAAAATTATTGGTGTACCCTACAATTTTTACTTCGTTACAAACACAACCAACAATACAAACAAATCAATCAATCAAATAATTATTTTAATTATTGATAGCTTTTAGTAATTAAGATTTATCTCACAACCCAACCCAGTTCTAAACTAATCTAGTTCACTAACTGGCACTGGCTATTGCTATCTTTTCCCATATAAGATCTAATAGTGAGCTCTGATACCAACTTTGTAGCGCCCCCAAGCTAGCAGCTGATTAATCCAAGAGATTAACTAAATAAAGAGGCACTAAGAATCTAAATCATTTACTTAAACAATCAATTAAGAAATCTGGTACAAAACTTAACCCAAAACTAGCCCCGCTCTAAAATGTATATATACAAGAACTCCTCTCAAATGATACATATACAATAGTCATTTGGTTTACAAATAAATAAACAACATAATAAACATAGCCGAAGTTAACTAACTAAAGAAATCAACCCTTGAAGCTTTCGCTGCGCAACTCTGATCTGTCTCTGAAACTGAAAGTGGGAATGGGTGAGCACATCATCCCTAAAGGGGTGCCCAGTAGGAATAAAATTTAACTTTTAAGTAATCATATGCAAGATTTGGAAAACAATACATGTTTTCGGAAACGTTAAACAACGACCAAGTCACTGAAATAAACAAACATGTATATGGACAAACTCCTTCTTCAAACAATGTATAATATTCGTGCTAACCACACTCAGTAGCTATTGATATCATGATGACTCTAAGCATAAAAGATGAATTCATGTAGATATAAATGCGAAGGAGCGTATCCTATATACCATACGTGGAAATTCTCATTTCCCATAACAACTCATATTGACAACAAACATTACAGGTTCTTTCCAAATCGTGGAAAGATTAACAAAATCAACATAATGCAATTTAAACAAAACATGGAATGCAAGAATAGACAATGCATGAGTTTAATAAACAAAGACTTTTGTAAAAGAAACAATAATGGTTACAGAAGAGTAAAATGTATTCCCACCTCTTTTGATGACAAGCCACGCCTACCTCGAGATCCACGATCCACTGGTTCATTCTTTGAATCGATCGTTGTTAATATAGACTAACTGTTAATCACACAAGAAGTCTAAGAAAACTAGCTAAAATAGCTCACACAAGAATCATACAAGTCTTTCTAATGATTCTAGGCCCATTTAAGGTTCTACATCTTTTATTTATCTATCTTTAGCATAGCTAAAGGTTTACTAATTGAATTGGGTTGGTTCTATCTTGTGAATATCTACAACTTTGTAGAAGGAACCAAAGTCTAATTCGGACCACAAGAGGTCCAAAACATCTAACTAAGAAAACTGCCCTAAGCCCAAGTCCACCAAAGTCAACTAACAGTCACTAACGGTCGAACTAACGGTCAAGGGTCAACTAACAGTCAATGTCCAAGGTCTGGTCAACGTCCAGGGTCAAATAGTCAACTCGGTCAAAGAAGACAACTCAGTCAAGACTCACTGAGTCAGGCTTGGTCATGTCTGGTTACTGAGTTAACTCAGTCAGATGGTCTGAGTCAGGTAAGTCAGCTAGACTGACTGGGATGTCTAACAGGCCTAAGTCTCAAAAATAGAAGTTCAAATAATCACTATACATTTCATTCAATCAAAAACAACTTTGTAGAAGGAACCAAAGTCTAAATCTATTACCTTAATCTGCAGTTGCAGGCTTTCACTAAGTCCATTGCTAAAACAGCATTACAATCAACTTTATCTCATTCTCTACCCTCATCCTAAAGCCTCAATCACATAATCTTCTTTTGCTGGATCATAAACCTTATAATTCAATCCACTAACTGTAGGTCATCTACAGAACTCATACACATCCATTCTCTACTCAATTCTTATAACACTGAATTACAACACATCTCAGATTCATTTTCTTTTCATAACGACCATTAACTCAAACTGCCAGAACTACTACAACCCATTCAGTTCAATTCCTCTAAGTCACAACATCATCATCCCAGGTTACTAAATCCCACTAGACTGCAATAAGACAATCATTTATATAAACTTCAACTCGACCACAGTTGAATCTCAATCCATTTTTTTTTCCTTTCAATTGCAGCTGCAATCTAGACAACATCCATAACACCACTTAAACCAGCCACCCTATAGAACTTCAATCATACCCCTGCGCCTCAACACAACAGCAACACCATTCACATTCCTGTCTCAATCTCAATCCCTAAATCACCAATTTAATTATCTTCAGTTCATCACCATGCTAAACTGTGAACCTTAAATTCACAAGGGACTTATAAACCATCCTTTCACCACCAAGTCTACTTCAATTCCAGTCAATATCCATATGTACACAATCAAATAAATTCATTCTCACATAACATATACTTCAAAGCATCAACAGAGCAGTACTCAATTCGTCACAACCTCAGTTCCAAACATAAACATATAAACTCAATGAATTTTAGTAATTCAACTTCACCCTATAGAACTTCAATCATACCCCTGCGCCTCAATTAAGACTAATGAGATAATGTTAACACCATTCACAACAATCTCAATCCCTAAAAGACTTACTCTGTGAATAAATTAGGGACTTATAAACCATCCTTTCACCACCAAGTCTACCCAACATATGTACACAATCAAATAAATTCATTCTCATAACAAAGTTCACAACCTCAGTTCCAAACATGTGAATTTTAGTAATTCTTAAATTAGACTTACTCAATTATCCAACTGTCAATTTTTTATCAATTCCAGTTGTTGTAGTCTTAAATTAATCAATATCCAAACACCGATCCTTAATCAACTTCATCACTGACTCTCAACAAAACCCTAAAGTTATCCTCAAATCAACACTTCTCTAATTTGAACCCAAATCAACAATCAAAATCTTCAATTAAACAAACCCATCTTGTAATTCCGTCTAACTCATCTTAACCCTTCTCCGAATCGAACTCCAAATAATTTACAGAAACCATAATTCATCAATCTTTATCAATACCACTTCAGATTATCAATTTAACGAAAACCCTTTTAATCTTCATCTGTCTACAACTCAAACACTTATCAACTTCAATCGATCTACAAACCTTAATTCTTAATTTGGGAAAGAATAGAACACAACCCTAATTCACTGATTCATCACTGAATCTACTTCAAAACCTAAATTAAACATTTACCCATTGTTCTTCATCCAACCATAGTTCCATATTTCATCTTCTAGATCTTCGGATTAAAACTGAATCTAAAACCCTAATTCCGACTCTCTGATTCACCTTCGATCAACTTTGAATCACATATTCTAATCAACACCACTAGTAACAGTCGTTAGTTGATATGAATCATCTCCTCACGATCTCAGAACCACTATTTCGTGAACTCAAATCACTCACTGGAGAAGAACAGGGAAGAAAGAAAGAGAAAGAGGAAGAAGAAGAAAGAATAGAAATGAGAGTTTATCCTCTCGGTTGGGTTGATAAGGCCAAAGGAAGTTTATGGAACACCCACTGAAAGTTAAGGGAAGCCCCAGTCGGTCTAAAGTCAAAAGACTATTTTGCCCTTCTCACTAATCCGATGATTACTTATCCGTCTGGTATCCGAATGACACGTTCGAGTAGTCTATTTCGCATAAATTTTTGAGACCAATTCACTGATACTAGTTTCGTATCTAGAATGTTGTTAGATTAATTTATAATAATTAACATTCGTGCTAGACTAATCGAGTTATTATCGGCTAATTCGACACTTGACCGGTCTAATAGCGTTGACGAGCTTGAGGGTCTTTACAGATTCTTTGTGTAGCAGCAGGATATGGAGGCTGATGATGGTTCACGGATGGTGTATGGACCTTTCCTCGATTCTCCATAAAATGTTCCAGATCTTCATGGGTGATGAAACCGGCAGGTTCAGGTTCTGCAGCTTTGCGGGTTTTATCATCGTCAGGGACTAGAATAACTTCAGGATCCGTAGTTGGAGATATTTCCTTGTCTTTTCCCTTCTCCTGAGTTTTATCTGACATCTTGTCAGTGAGAGTTTTGAGGTAGTTACATAGCTCCTTCTGAGTAGCAGCCATATCAGTTTGATTCTTGGCGAGAACTTCATGAGATCAGCGATAGTAGGTGGATTTTCTCTAAGCTCTTCAGTAGACTGTCCAAAGAGTGGATTTCTTCCAATGTTGGTTTGAGGAGGAGTGGTATCAACAACACCGGTGTTGGGAGTAGGAACGGTTTCTGGAGTACCACCGCTGTTGCTAGTGCTAGCATTGTTTGGGTTAGGATTAGTAACTGAACCTGACCTAAGATCAACCATCTTTGTGAGAATGACATATTGCAACCAAGAGATTAATCTCCCACTGTGGTCGCCAATCTGTGGATGGGGAAAAATGGTTCGCTGGTTTTTTAGGAAAGTGAAGAGTCGAGCGTGCTGTCGAGACTCCTTAACCGAGCAAACTGCTGAACCTCACACAAATGCACTGCAAAGGGAGTGCTTAGATTCGAGAGATCAATCTGTAGGACTCCGGCCTAAACCAAGACAATTGTCGTTCCAGAGTCAATTCGGTCACAAAGAGGGAGACATGTTGATCTGTAGGAGGAAAGCTGAGAATTGTGTGGGATCAATAATGATCAAGGATTGTGGACGTGTTGAAGGTTTCTGCAAATTGAAGAACTGCTGAAGTTGAGTTCTGTGAATAAGTTCTGAATGATTGATGGAATTTATGAGAGTGATTGCTCGAAAAATTGTTGTTGTTCAATCGTGGATCCAGAGACTTATTTATATTGTCAGAATAGCGAACATATTGATCCCAGTAAGTGTGACGGTTTTATGAGTGAAAGAGTGGGAAAGTGGAAGATCATGGTGAAACTAGTTCCAGGTCATGCAGAGACTTGGTTAACCGTCCACCCACTACTTTGCTAACTCCCTCAACCGTTGCACGACTTACTCACATTTCTCATTGTGGATGAATCCACGTGCCGTAGGCCGCCAGACCAAAACCCTAATTGATATCCCCCATGTGACGTGATTGAAGTCTCATGAATCGTGGAGTCTGTATGACAGACGTGTATTTTACTAGTCAGTTGTTGACTGTTTATAAACTAAGTTTTGTTGAATCGCACATGATTGGCGATTGCTCAGCGATTCATGGATTTGAACGTGTTAGTTTTTATGTTGGCATTGCTCGTGTGCAATTATTGTAAATTCGAGCATTTGAGAAACCATTGCTCGATTCAACGGAGAGTATTGATAGTTGGAAAATTGGGCAAGTATCGCTCAATTCAACGAATTACTGAATATTGATAGTTGGATAATATTCGAGCAAGTGAGCAAGTATTGCTCAATTCGACGAATTACTGAATATTGATAGTTGGATTAATATTAGAGCAAGTGAGCAAGTATTGCTCAATTCGACGAATTACTGAATATTGATAGTTGGATCAATATTCGAGCAAGTGAGCAAGTATTGCTCAATTTGACGAATTATTGATGAATTACTGAATATTGATAGTTGGATCAATATTCGAGCAACTTAGCAAATCTGTGGATTACTACTGAATATTGACCGTTGGATCAATATTCGAGCAATTGAGCAAGTATTGCTCAATTCGAAGAATTACTGATAAATTACTGATCATCGAGCAATTGAGCAAATATTGCTCAATTCGACAAATTATTTATTTATTGGTGACGTGACCCAATAAAATATTAAACTATTGGTAGATTACCGAACATTATATAATTAATCAGTGTGTTGTTTGCTGGATTAACGTAAATTTATTTAGTGTTTGAACTTGCTCAGAATGGTGATTTGTTGAGCGTTTGTTCGAAACCCTAATTTTGAGCAATTGCTCACTGATTGACGAATTGCTGAAAATAGGTCATGAGCGAAGGAGGGACCGACCACATGGGATTATGGATGTCCATGTGATGCCAAATTTCTTGAGTGAGCGTTACACCAGGGTCCTGAGTTGACCAGCTGGTGAAGGAATGACGATTAAATGCCGGTTTCATCATTTATTGAAATAGCGCTCGATTGAGCATTAGGTGAGAAAACCTAATTATAGAAAAGTGAGGGACCGTCCAAGATGGCGTGAGACCACCCTTGGTGGACGTGGGACCGCTGGTGGGCTTTTGCACAAACTCTGAGTTAGTTGTGAAGAGTTTGGACCCAATATGAGCGATTGCACAAATTAGGCCAAAAAGTGTGAAAACGTGTGGGACCGACTTGTTGCAAGCCTTAGAGCCGCCCTTGGTCGGTCAAGGGAGCATGCCCGTGTTTCCATAATGCCCGTGTCCCTGTTATGAGAGTTTCAACATTTTCTGATGTGCGTTTGAACAATATTTCGGATTTTCAGAAGAGTTCGATCTTTGACTGAAATCCTCGATTTTGCTCGAATGAGCAAGTATGCTCTTTTGATCAATATTTTGTGAATATTAAAATAATAATATTTTAATATATTTTTCGTGAGTAGCCTAGTCGGTCGTGTGACCATGTTGACTTTTGGCTTTTTCATGGTTCGCGCAATATTTGAGAAAATATGGAGAAACCATAAATTTTGCTAAAACTGGGGAGTTTCACAAGATGAGAAAAATAACAATTTATGAAAGATTAGAGATTGCAAGGTGTGGGACCGACCACGGCTAGGGCATGGACGGATGGCTATGTTTCCCGGTCCCGCAACACCTTTCCCTATTTTATATTATTATTTCTTTTGTGAAATCCCACAAAAATATGGAGAAACCACGAGTTTTGCTCAAACAAGGAAAGTCGCTGGAATGGAGGAGTCTTAATGAGTTTATGAAAAAAACAAAAATAAGGAAAATAATGGAGGAAGCATGGGACCGACCACGGCTAGGGAACGGCCGGCCGGCGGGCCCGGCCCATGGGCGCTTCTCCATTATTTTAATGTTATTATTTTCTCTCTTCTGTTTTGTGCGGGATTCCTCATTTGTCCATATTTTGGATGCGCGTTCGCGCACTTTGGTGCTCGTTCGTGGATCATTGTCGAGTACACTCGCACCACTTTATGGGGCTTACTCAGTGGTAGTCCAGATGCCCGATTGTTGAGTATTTATTACTAATTCATGAAATTCAGTGGAGAATGGTTCATGAAACTGAGTAATAAAAGTAAGTAGTTTTTATTATCAATTCATAGGATCAGCCGTGGATTCAACCATGAATTCGGAATAATAAAATAGGTATTACCATTCCATGGGATCGTGGATTCGACATATAATCGGATTAATGAAAGTAGTTATTACCATCTCATGAGATCAGCCGTGGATTCGATCATGAAATCGGAGTAATGAGATTATCTATTACCATTCCATGAGATCAGCCGTGGATTCAACCATGAAATCGGAGTAATAAAATAAGTGGTGATATTACCATTTCATGAGACCAGCCGTGGGTTCGACCATGAAATCAGAGTAATATCCATTACCATTTCATGAGATCAGCCGTGGATTCGATCATGAAATCGGAGTAATACATTTATCTATTACCATTTCGATCATGAAATAGGAGTAATGAGATAAGATAGATTATCTTCTAGGAATTCAGTGATGAATGTCACGGTAGAATTTAATCTCTTGCGTATAGTCAGTGAAACAGCGAGTGTTGCCGAAGTCGTGAAGACGTTATTGCTCTCAGTCTTACGGAGAACCGCCTGGGTCTATACACGACCTCTCTCATGTAGTCACGGAACAGTGAGTATCACCGGAGTCCTGAAGGCGTTATTGCTCTCAATCTACGGAGAACCGCCCAATTATGTTATTCTACAAAGAGGGCACGACGAAATGCCAGTGATCGAACGCTTAGCTAGTGGAGGCTTTTCGAAAGGCATATTCATAGTGGCTTCGTAAAATATGAATCGTTGCTTGCCTGAAAGGCGTGTCAGAAACATGCATCATGATTTTACGGTTTTGCCCTTGTTGAAAATCCACCATCTACAGTTGTTCACAAGATATGCAATAAATAACAAATCCAATAATGCGTGGCGATTTCCTTTTCGATTCACAAAACAAGTTCATGAATTTACTTCCTTAAAACACATGTAAAACATTGTTTCCTAGGATGAAATCCTCACCTCATACCCATACATAATCACAATAGCATTTAAACGATTATGTTGATGTCTTATCTACAAAGTTTAATGGTTAAGCAATAAACCTCGTATTGTATTCCTTAATACTATGTCTATCTAGAGTGTTCATGCTTCGCAGTTTTGTTTTCAATATGCACGACTTGAAAGATACGTTAGGGAATGAAACAGTTCAAGTCAAATATCACTAACCTCAAGTGGAAGGATGATGTTGTCGTTGTAGCTTCTTACTTCTTCACTTCTTCAAGTCTTCGCAATACTTGTAATGTCTAATATCCTAATATTTCAAGCTAACCTATACGAAGTTGACTCTAGTACATAATCAAGTGACTCTTTAAATGAGTTTTGATTCACTAAAATATGACAACCAAACTTGACATACCAACGCTTGGTGGGTTCAACCGAGCTATGCTCTAACAATCTCCCCCTTTGTCTATTTTAGTGACAAAACTCTTACATCATATGGATAAACAAATTACAAGAATTCATTACACATACGTTTGATTCCCGAATTCAACATCACAATAACCTGTATACATTCAATCCTTAAATGCCTCTATTGACATTATGATAAGAAAGAATATTACTCCCCCTAAAGGTAAGATAGGTAGATTTTATCAATCCGCACGTCTTTGTTATTCCTTTGTAATGATATGTTACTCCCCCTTAGTCTATGCTTTCACTCTTTCGTTAGATAAATGTTTAAGCACCAATGTTCTTTTCCTTAGTGATACCAATCAATATAAAATCAATGCCAGTATCACTTGTTTACTCCATATATTTCTCCCCCTTTTTGTCACAAAATGACAAAGAAACGAAAAAAATAAAGGACAAACCGAAAAGAATCTTACAAATCTCAAAATAGACTTGCAACCTACAGAGTTAAGCACGAGGGTTCCACGCACCATTTCTGATAACCAATATCAAAACCGAAACTACAAAGTATTTTTTTTTGATATGTTATCAAGGAAACAATTGCCCGAAGCAATTTTCCCTAATAGTTTAGCAAACCAAAATTCAACTAAGCACCTTAGTTCATTTGCTAAACCGATTGTACAAATACAATCGCTTGTTCGATAAGACCAAAATAAAGATAACTCTATTTTTCTCATCAGGCTCTAATTATCCATATAACTTAGACCTTTAACTTTTAAACAAGACAAGTACTAGGTTAGTTAACTAGTATTTCTTGTTAAGGCATTCGATTAGACTTGAATAACCGAAACCTCCACTTTGATAAGTCTAACTTAGATCAGAATTAACTTAGTTTCTCTTATACGGAATCGAATTGGACTAAACAACTCATCCTGTAAACTTTTTTTTTCGTTAAGCCATAAACAATTCATACAAACCAAATAAATCAACTTGCATAATTATTCACCTCAACCGTAAGCAATTGAAACAACATAGACATTATAGCACCGCAATTGCACCGAAATTTCGTAAGACTAAACAATTGATACCACACAATAAAGCAAGATAACAACAGTTTTTCTTAACCGGAAACAATTGAATCACACACACATCCATACACACATCATGGAATAAAACATCAATTGTACCGAAATTTCGTTAAGCAAAAGCAATAAATATATGAAATAAAAATCAAGCCTTTTTTAAATAGGAAAACAATTAACTAACAAGATTGTTACCTCAAATTTCGCGTCCTCTTCTCCAATATGTTTGCATCTTCTTTCAGGGAAAATTGATATCGAAATATCATTATGTTGTCATCCTTATGCAAAACAAAAGAATAACAACAACCAACCTTTACCAGAGAAAGGTTGAAAACCGGTTTTTAACTATTGCAAGCAAAAGTTGAAAACCCTCGAAACACATATGCTTTTATGCTAAACCAAAACCGATTCAACATATTGTGACTTTTTCACATACTGTTTCTATCAAAACCGCTCATGATCCTTTGATAAAGCCTACCAACATGGGCTAGAACTTAATCCTGCTAAATCAAAAAGTCATCCAAACCATAAGGGTTCACAACATTATGAGATCGAATATCAAGGTAATAAAACCGAAATCAAACATCCCATAAACATACATAGCAATAATCATAAAGCATTCAAGCACAGGCTATGTAAATCAAAAACTATCACAAGAAAAATTATAAATCAAATAATTTTATTTATAATAGTTTTATTCATAATAGACTTAATACAATCATTGAAAGAAATCAAAAGTTGATGTCTATTTTCTTGGATTAAGTATTACAACATATAACTTAATCTTTAGTGGTGCTCTTGTTGTTCACTGAGGTTTCTTCAGTGTTCAGACTTTTAAAGCATGTCTCAAGGGACTTGTCTGCAACCACTTCCTGTTTCTCAAGCTTTTCAACTTGAATCTTCATGTCAGCAATATCAGCTTTTATTTCCTCAATCTTATTCTTGAGCCAGTCCTGATTTCGAACCGTTATTATGAGATTGGTTCTTAGTTCTTCAAAACCTTGGATATAGTCAATCATATTATCAGAACGAATCCACTTGGTTTTGGTTGGATCTTGTAGGTTGTAAGCCAACAGACATGACTCATCTTGTGATCCAACTGAACTATCAAAATCATAATCAGACATGATATTTGATATGTTTCTCTTCTTTCTCTCTGTATTGATTCCTTGACAATCTTTAACCTTTTGAGCTTCCTCCTTATTAGCCTTTGAGATACTGCGAGTTATTGGAGGCATGATCGGTTATATATATATATATATATATAAAAGGATTGATCAGGGTATCAGAATACATGTAAGAGATAGTTTCCATTTTAAAAAGAGACAACTTTCGGACCGAAAGATATCAGGTGCGACCGAAAATATTAAAGAATATATTTCGTTTCCTTTGTTCGAACTTCTCAAGATGGAAAGTTTATTAAAATTCGAAATTCCAAATAAAACCTAATTTTGGAAGATCATGATAAACATGAACATTTTTGGACAACCATGGATTCGCAGCTATCCATAAAGTTTTACAACTTTTCTGATAAACAACTACACAAACAAATGTGTTTGTGCCTTTCCCATCCATGAATAAGAGCACGAAAAGGATGAGAATGCACAATTTTGATACAACTAAGTTGCATCGGAGTAAGATTTTTCTAGCTTACAATGAATATCATAAACATAATTCATGTTTCTCTTCGGGAATTTCTGCCCAAAATATTTTCTCCCAAGAAAATGATCTTTTCTTACTCTAGAGATATGATCATGTGGAGAAACTGTACTGACGTGAGAATTTTCAAAGATAGATAAATCTCTCTTAATTCTATCAATGAGATTTTCATAAGATTTTCTCATTCTAAGGACTTCCTTATGATTCACATCAGTGAGATTATCTGAACAATTATCGGAGATTCCTGATTGTTTCTTTTGGCAAAGATTCTCTCTTTCCCTTTCTTCTGGAGTCGTTCTTCATCAAAACAAGGATTGTTTCGATATGGGTGAGGAGGAACCTTTTTCCAGAAGCGATTATCAACTCTTTCCTCTGATTCTTTTGAGTTGATCTTATAGGGTAGTGGTATAATCTGTCTTTCTACTGAGGAATGGTCTTTCAGTTTTTAAGACAAGAAACTCCCTTCAATATTTTTACCACCATATGTTGAAGAATTATAAGTTTCCTATCAAGTGACTGAAAATTGTATTCCTTAAGATCACTTTCACGGAATCGGTTCAAAGTTTCCTTCGGACAAGATTTCGTTTGATCATCAGTAGATATAGAAGATGGTTTCTTATCCTCTTCTGACTTGATGTAGTTAGACAAACTGGCATCATCTTGATATGTTTCAGATGTGACTAAACCGGTTTTATCACAATCTGTAAAAGTCGAGCAAGGACTTTTAGTTTTCTCAACATCACAAGAAATCACAACAACATCATTAGTCAGAGTCATAGGACGTCTCTTTTTCTTGAGAAAGAGTTTTACCAAGAGCTTCTGATTTGACAGTAAGATCCATATTCTCCATAGCTAGAATATTCAGTTGGATGTCTTTATCTTTGATCTTCTGTTTAAGAAGATTTGTCTCTGTCTTTAATAACACCACTTTAGAAGACAGAGATTTTATAGGCTTTAGGAGTTTTACCCACTCTTTATCAGCATATTCTTTTCCATCAGAGATGGACACAGATGTTTTCGCAACTCTTGGATTCAATTTCTTATAGGTTGGATCGCACCAAACACAGATTTGTTAGATCTTTTCGTGTTTTCCTGCTCTGATACCAATTGAAAAGGCGAGGGTACCCAAATATACCTCAAGCTAAAACTTTTCCCAATCTATAAGTCCTTTCTCCGAAAGTGATTGTCTATGGACTGAGTCGAGACAATACAACTAACCGGTTCACACTTCGTCTGATCGTCTATGGATACGAGATCTAGACAATACAACAACGAAGTATGTTTACTTGATAAAAAGGGTCGGACTTAACCAAACACAATAGGATTGCTTATCAATTAAATAAGAATTAACGTTTGTGTAATTTACTTTAAATTATAATAACAAATATAATGCGGAAAATAAAAGTAAATGACACAACAAGATTTTGTTAACGAGGAAACCGCAAATGCAGAAAACACCGGGACCTTGTCCAGAATTGAATACTCTCAGGATTAAGCCGCTACACAAAATTAAACCAACTTCGTATAGTTGAGACCAAGCAACTAAACCTATAGTTCACCTAGTTCCGTCTGTATTCCCACGCCTCCAACTTAGGAATAAGTCACGTACTTGGAACAATTCCTTTGGTTCGTATTCAAAACAGTAAAGGAACAACAAATATGTTTGGTAGCAACTCTCTTCAACCAAGTGATGTGATTTCGACAAAGGCTCTTATGTTTATCTCAATAAACTCCTTCGTCAGGTTCTTAGATCTATCTTATTCTCAATTGCCAAAGGGTAATTGTTAAGATTTTGCAATCAATACTTTTAATCACAAAGAATTGTATTGATGCCGATCTACACAACTAATCAATCCAATCTACCACAAGGATAAACCAATTATAGTTGGATCCTATATACCAAAACAAGTATTGTGCACACCAAAGATTATGAACCCCAAATCAGAAATCTTCAATATCTTATTTGTCTTCAAATCTTCTTAGATCCTCAATAAACGCCTGCACACAACAATTTGAATCTCTTGTGATCAATCACGCACAGAACGAAATCTGTTAACAATGGATTATCACAAGACGTCTTTAGATCTACAAACAGTCTAAAGATCCCTGTCGAAACTTCGATCTAATTTGAGTGAATCCTATATCAGAAGAGAAGATTCTCAAGCATAAAAAAACTAGGTGCAATCAAAGTTCAACCACCGTTAGTCAATCAAATCAATCGAAAACACAAGATAAACCGCAATTATCTAGTTTCCCACCAATGGTACTAATAGAGCTTCTCAATCCCAAAGAATACTTTAAACTGAGCGGCCGTAAGAGATTTCGCCTAATTAGGTTACTCTCGTCTCCGAATAGGCGGCTTCACCAGTAACAACACAACCGAGGAAGTTTGCTGTCACGAAGGATTAGTTTGCTAGAAATGCAAACTCAAGTATTTATAGGCAAGGAAGTTTGTACACCAAGGAATTTCCAAAACCGAAAATATTCTCAAGATATGCAATATATTCCAAATTCGGTTTCCATAATTCATGGAAATGCTCTGTCCAAAATAATGACCGAAAATCTCTCTGGAAAATCTTCAACTAGTAAATGCACATTACTAATTCTCGTTTTCCTAAAATAAAATTAAAAACCTTAAATAAAAGATTCTTAACTTATTTATGTTTCTATCCTGGGATTTTCTTCCTTTAGCTATTAAGGAATAACTTTGAACAATTAAAGATAAGCGTTACTGCACATGTTCAAAGTATGTCGACATTCTTACCCTGTAAGTCCTCTTTCATTCTTAAAATCTTGAAACCGATTTGCCACACTTCCAAACAAGTTTAGAATTGGTTCATCTGACTTTCAAGAACTATGTGATTGATCAGGAACACTCAATCACCAATCATGGGTTTAACAGTTCTACCAAAACAAGTTTCGGTTCTACCTCCATGTGAGTACTGTGCATAGTCACACTAGCTTTCCAAAATTCGGTTGACTAGGTACTTGGATCGGTTCCCCACATATATATGGTATCTAACTTGAACGTGTTGCACATGTCCATAGGATCGGTTCCCCTTTGCCTAAAAATGTGTTGCACATGTCCATAGGATCGGTTCCCCTTTCTGCTAAAACATGCTGCACCTCATACAAGGATCGATTCCCCTTTGTGATGTGTTGCACCTCTTACTAGGATCGGTTCCCCTTTACCCAGAGTCGGTCTTACACAAATTCACAAACTCGATCATACCATCTCAGGTGATTACTTAAGATCGGTTTCACTAATAAAAGTCATACCAATACATAAGTCAGGCCTTTGTGAATAGTTTTACCAAGTACACAAAGAAGTCATGAGCGGTTATAATAATCATACATATTGGTTGTTCACAAGATATGCAATGAATAACAATACCAATAATGCCTGGCGATTTCCTTTTCGATTCAAAAAACAAGTTCATGAATTTACTTCCTTAAAACACATGTAAAACATTGTTTCCTAGGATGAAATCCTCACCTCATACCCATACATAATCACAATATCATTTAAACGATTATGTCGATGTCTTATCTACAAAGTTTAATGGTTAAGCAAGAAACCTCGTATTGTATTCCTTAATACTATGTCTATCTAGAGTGTTCATGCTTCGTAGTTTTGTTTTCAATATGCACGACTTAAAAGATACGTTAGGGAATGAAACAGTTCAAGTCAAATATCACTAACCTCAAGTGGAAGGATGATGTTGTCGTTGTAGCTTATTACCTTTTCACTTGTTCAAGTCTTCGCAATACTTGTAATGTCTCATATCCTAATACTTTCAAGCTAACATATACGAAGTTGACTCTAGTACATAATCAAGCGACTCTTTAAATGAGTTTTGATTCACTAAAATATGACAACCAAACTTGACATACCAACGCTTGGTGGGTTCAACCGAGCTATGCTCTAACAAGAAGTCATGATGCTTGGAGTCTCAATAAAAAAGGGTTTGTGAGAGAAAATCACTAAACAAGCTCTACAAGCAAACTTGTGATGAAAAGAGTTTTTTAGAGAAGGAAAAAGGTATGTAGGGTTACATAATCTTTTTACAAATTAAGGATTCACGTACGCTCAATTCTCAGCCCTAAAGAGGGTAGAATTGTCGATTTTAACCCTTCTTTTAATGAAAAGGGAATACCATTTCAATACGAAATTGGGATATGAAAGGATCAACCAATTTTTATTGAACCCCCAAAAAAAAAAAGGCAACCAAAGAAAATGGATTTTTTTTTTTTCTTTTATTTTTAAGACCTGAAAGTGCTTCACTCTTATCTCTTTGAAATAAGGCACTTGAGACAAGATGCACGGCCAACACACTTAAGTTGTGTTGGGGTGAACAATGATTTGTCCACCATAAATATTTTGGAAAGAGTTCCTAACTACTTCTTCCACAGAATGCTTAAACCTTGTTCTTTTTCGGAAAGGTCTAATTGGTTCTTTAGAAATTAACCTTTTCGGAGAGGAAATTTGTTTACATACCTCAGTCGACTATTGAACAAGTTTAAGCTTGTTTGCTAATCGATTTGCTCTCCGTTGAAGTTTGTTGACATATCTTACTTTATGCTTGGACTTGAAACAATTAGAGAGTCCGTGACCCTTAAGAGTACACTAAGAGCATGTCAAGGTGGAGGATGGTTCAGACACCATAGTGGAGCAAGCTGCTAGTGATGGACACATTTTTGTGTCTAATTTGATCTCAATACTATATATTGTTGGCACTCGATTTTGTACTTATTATGGTGTTTTATGTGTGTGTAGGTATTTTTGGGGAATAAACATTTTGAAAAATTCGGCTCGAAAAAGTGTTAAAAGGCACCCCGGAGGACACGTGTTATTCGGACTCTCAATATAGGATAAGGGGCACCTCAATTACTAAGAGGAACCCACAGGATATTCGCACCCAAGCAGCTGGATAAGGGGCAACCTCATCTCCTTTGTTTCAAATTTCCAGTTTGCGGGAAACGGTGTTCATCAATGGCAGAATTTATGGTTCGCATTTTGGGCAGGATAGAAAGAGACTCAATGGCTAAGAATTGTTGGGATGATGTGACTGGTATTAAAAGGCATGGTATGGCTCATTTTGTCGGATAGAATTGGCTAGGTTCTCACGTTGAAGTAATCAGGGTATCTCGGGTTTTGGTTAGTCCATTCCGAGTTGTGCGTATGTGATCAAGAGATTTTCGCGTGCCTGCTGAATGTTTGACCACTTCTGGACGATGACTGGACGTGTTGGGAGTATTTTTGCTCGAGAAAACAGCGTGTGGAGTTATTTCTGGGAAGAAAATATTCCCGAGAATATTGTTCTTCACTGCCGAGTTATGAGAAAATATTTGGGAGTTTAATGCGATATTTGGAGGTTCTGACGAGTATATATAGTGTGCAGGGGACTCATAGAAGGGGATGGAGAGTGACGGAGGGTTTGGGCAGAGAGCAGAGTGAAGAATCGACAAGTTACATGATATTTTTCTGCTGGTGTATAACTGAAGAACACGAAGAACAAACGCTGCCAAAGCCTGTCGTTAAAAACCGTGGTTTATTCTTGGTTTTGCAACAGTCTTTGCGGCGACAGATCAACAAGCACTTTTCAACTATCGTTCACTGTAACAGTGTATTTGCAACGACTCACAAGCGTTGCAATTCCTGATTTTTCACCATTTTTGTCTCCTTTTCATCATTTGTAAACACTTTGAGCAATGATATCATATATTGAGTGTGTTTCCAACATGATGAGTTAAACCCAATCCTTGGGGCTATGGAGGAAGTCGTTGTTTCGGTAAAAGTGGTACATTTCTATTTTTAATTAATTATAACAACTTTATTATGATTTTTGCATTGAACTAAAAATTGTTTATATGATTTTGATTAGTTGGGTGTATTTTCTCTTGATAGAATATGCTTGATGTAGGGTTTTGATGTTCTATGCTTGGATTAACATCTATTCTTTTGGAAATCTACATGTCTAGGCAATAATATTATAATCAATTTGAATGCTGGGTTACATAGTTATTATTTTATTAAATCACTAATATCGGCCAATGGTGAATTCCTAGCCCCATCCTCTCCATAATTTCCACAAACACCTTTTTATATTTGAGTTTGCTATATTCTTAGTTTATTAAATTTAAAAAATCGAACCTTCACAAGTCTCAACGAACCTTTTACTACAACATCATTGAAAATACCATCAGCTAGAAAAATTGTGGTACCTGAAACATTAGAAGTAGAATCTCTAGTAGATAGATAAAAATCCATTTTATCCTCCAAAATAGTTGAAGAAGTTTCTCCAGGAAAAATATCAAGATTGATGTGAGTATTACTACAATTATCAAAATTAATATTTTCAGCAAGGAGTGAAACACTTGATTTTTCATCTTCATTTGAATCATAATGATCAGAATTTCATCAAGAGTTGCAGCAAGACCTTTGTTCCCAGTGTATTTTCTACGATTTGGACACTCATTGGCAAAATGACCAAAACCTTTACACTTGAAGCACTGTGGCATGTCCTCGCCATCAGTATCGTCAGCATCCCTGTTTTTAGGAGGAACACGATTGTGAGGTTTAACTGATGACTTAGGTTTATCTCTAGTGAACCGTTTACTTCTCTTCAAAAGAAGATCTCTAAACTGTCTTGTGATCAAAGAGTCTGACTTGTCAAGATCTTCGTCTGATGAATCAGTCTCAGAAGGATCATCTTTAGAGATGCCAACACTTTTACTTTTATCAAGTAGTTTAGTGTTCTTTAGTGCTTTGAAAGCAATATCCTTTCCAGATTTGGATATATGCTCATGATCAAAGATCTTTAACTTCCCAACAAGAGTATTTCTGGAAAGTGTATCAAGGTTATTTCCTTCAACAATGGCATATTTCTTAGAATCGTATTTGGCTAGCAACGATCTGAGAATTTTCATCACAATGTCTTTTTCAGGAATAGTCTTACCCAATGCAAAAGATACATTAACAATTTCAGACACTTTGTGATTAAACTCATCAAATGATTCTTCATCAGCCATACAAAGGTTTTCCAATCAGAATTTAGGTTTTGAAGCCTAGTTTCTTTTTCAGAGGTATTCCCTTCGAATACAGTTTCTAAGATATCCCAGGCATATTTATACTTAGTGCATGTAGCTACATGGTGCTGAAGATCTGGGGTAATGGCATGTATGGCATTTAACCCGTCAGAATTTTTCTTTGTAGCAAGAATTTCGTCTGGTTCATATCTACCAATATCCTTTGGAACAATTACATCGCCTTCTTCAACAACCAGAGGATCATAGCCATTAACAACATGTCCATGTTTGAAAATCACGAACTTGAAGAAAAGCACGCATAGAAATTTTCCACCATGAGTAATTCGAGTCATAGAAGACTGGTGGTACGTTTATAGAGATATCACTTCTGTCCATAGAGTCAGATCGCTACAAACACAGATTTATGAGGTCTTAAACGTGTTTGCCTGCTCTGATACCAATTGAAAAAGCGGGGGTCTAACAACCACACCCAATATTTCGCTTAGCAATCTGTATGGACAACTCCAATATAATTCCAAGAGAATCAACTAGACAGTCAGACTCAATCAATGGAAATATATCCAAGAGTTGTATCTCTGTTTCACAATGTAATCAACAAATCAAACAAATAGAAATCCGTGAGCCTGATTATTATGTGAAACAACTTGAACGGTACTAAAGACCAATGTTCAAGTGTCAATCAATTTATATCAACAACCAAAGGTTGGATTATCTAATTGATTGAACTACGCACAACCTGTGATATATCAATTATATAAACAAATATAATGCGGAAAAGAAATAACATGGACACTTAAATTTTGTTAACGAGGAAACCGCAAATACGAGAAAAACCCGGGACCTAGTCCGATTTGAACACCACACTGTATTAAGCCGCTACAGACACTATCCTACTACCAGTTAACTTCAGACTGGAATGTAGTTGAGTCCTAACCAATCTCACACTGATCAAGGTACAGTTACGTTCCTTACGCCTCTTGAACCACGTCGGATTCTGCGCACTTGATCCCCTTAGCTGATCTCACCCACAACTAAGAGTTGCTACGACCCAAAGTCGAAGACTTGATAAACAAATCTGTCTCACACAAAAAGTCTATTAAATAGATAAATTTGTCTCCCACAGATATACCTATGAGTTTTGTTCCGTCTTTTGATAAATCAAGGTGAACAGGAACCAATTGATAAACCAGACTTATATTCCCGAAGAACAACCTAGTATTATCAATCACCTCACAATAATCTTAATCGATTAACGAAACAAGATATTGTGGAATCACAAACGATGAGACGAAGATGTTTGTGACTACTTTTCAATCTTGCCTATCAGAGATAAATCTCAAGCAAATCTTAAAGAAGATAGTACTCAATCACAAAAGAAAACAACAAGATCAGAACATGCAACTACAGAGAAAATAGTTGGGTCTGGCTTCACAATCCCAATGAAGTCTTCAAATAGTTAACCTACTGGATTTTAGAAAAACCTAAGGTTAAAGGAGAATCGACTCTAGTCGCAACTAGTATCACACATGAGGTGTGGGGATTAGGTTTCCCAGTTGCTAGAGTTTTCCTTTATATAGTCTCCAAATCAGGGTTTACAATCAATGTTACCTTGGTAACAAATCATTCAATATTCACCGTTAGATGAAAACCTGATTAGATTCAAGATAATATCTTTCAACCGTTAGATCGAACTTAGCTTGTTATACACAAATGAAATGTACCATCATTTAGATAAAGGTAATCGTATCTAAACGTGTACACTTAGTTGGTTCAACAATAGTTAACCAATGGTGGCCATATGAGCACTTTCATATCAACCTTATTCATCTTTATCATAACTAGTTCAAATGACTCAAATGAAACTAGTTAGAGAGTTGTTCAATTGTTTATATTCTCATAGAAGTATACAAGACACAATTGAAGCAAAATCGATTTTGATTCACTTGAATCATTTCATGAACATTATAGCCACGGTTTGCAAAAGATTGCATTCCTTATTATATAAATAAATGTATTAGTGTTGATGGTGGTTTTTAGCTTAGGGTTGAAATCGTAAAACCTTACATATGATGTGACGTCACTCTGTAAGGAAACGGTGCCGTGAGTGCTAACCTCTCCACCGGCATATTTATTGAGCCATTCAATATACTTACATGAAATTTATCCAGACTGGCGAATGTAGCAACCATCCCAGATGCTCTGTAAATTTCGGCGCCTCGCCTATATTCACTTAATATAAGTTCCTTTGAATGCCTTATATGCTATGTTCTCCGGCTGAACCCTTAATGTTTATATGGCATGACGATTTGTGTTCGCTCGTAGCAGAGTAGCACGAATTTCCAAATATCAAGGATAAGGTCTTTGCATAAGGTATTCAATCAGAAAAGCATGCTGCTCTCTGGCAATGAACTTAAAAGAACTCTATGTCAACACATAGAGTTCAATCAATTTCCCTGACTAACTTGCAGAAGTTAGGGTTTTGCGCCTCGCGCAGTATATCAGACCTTGCTTTTCGAAATTAAGCCTAGGTGAACTAGGTAATCAATCCGCCATGGATTAGCAGGTGCAAAAACTTGCCCAGAATCAGAAAACAAGGGGCCGCAACAGCAAAGGGAGGCGTGGCCATGCCTTAGGCCAACTGGCGCCACCTGCCATTGGCCACACCCCTTCCTAAATCGGCCCTATTTCTCTCGACCAATCGTGTCGCCTTAAATTAGCCATGCGCACATAAGTTGTGGCTGGGCCCATACTCACCGGCCCCACTTCCCATCGACCAATCAGGTCGCTCTAAAGCCGCCACACTCTCACCAGAAGTGCAGCCACGCCCATGCTTGGCCGGCCCCTTTCCTCGGCCTATCAAGTCGCTCCAAACTTGCCACCATACATTAAAGGCCAAACGCACCCTGCCGCGCCACCATACTAACTGGCAAGCCAAACGCGCCTTACCACAACAACATATTGATCGGCATGCCAACATGCCACTATGCCGCGGTAGCATGCCACTTTAGCCTTGGCCACGTCGCCAAGCCCTAATTCTTACCACGGCGCCAAAACCTAGCCTTGGCCACGCCGCCAAGCCCTAATTCTTACCACGGCGCCAAGCCCTAATTCTACCACGGCGCCAAAACCTAGCCTTGGCCACGCCGTTAAGCCCTAATTCTTACCACGACGCCAAATCCTAGCCTTGGCCACGCCGCCAAGCCCCAATTCTTACCACGACGCCAAATCCTAGCCTTGGCCACGCCACCAAGCCCTAATTATTACCACGGCGCCAAATCCTAGCCTTGGCCACGTCTCCAAGCCCTAATTTTGGCCACGGAGCCAAATCCTAGCCTTGGCCACGCCGCCAAGCCCTAATTTTGGCCACGGAGCCAAACCTTAGCTTTGGCCATGCTACAATGCCACAGGCGTGGCCATGCCACAACGCCACTGGCATGCTGCCATGCCACGCCACTGGCATGCCGCTATGCCACGCCCATTGGCATGTCGTTATGCCACGGCCACTGGCATGCCGTTATGCCACGGCTACTAGCATGCCGCTATGCCGCGGCTACGCCACTTGCCACTAGCATGCCGCTATGCCATGGCTCCACCAGGCGCTACTATGCCAATGGCGCCACTTCGCTATACAAAAAGATGCGGCCATAATCAATGGCCACTCTTCCTCATGAGATGCAATCTCAGCCATCCAAGTTCGCCACTGAACTGACGGACTTGCGGCAAGTCCCAGGAAACCCGCTACACCACGGATATGCCAGGAGCTACTATGCTAATGGAGCCACTTTGTTACACAACAAAGATGTGGCCATAATCAACGACTACCCTTCCTCATGAGATGCAATCTCAGCCATTCAAGTTCGCCACCAAACTGATGGACTTGTGGCAAGTTTTAGGCGGCCGACCAAGGCAAGCCTAATAGCATCACATGATATTTTCCTATGGCAAAGTCTCTTGACTTAGACTTGACACACATATCAACCTGCTACACGTTTTCCACGAAAACACTCGAGACATCAAACATGTCACAAACTGGGGGATACTCATCAGGGTATTGGTCTGGCGGTTTACAGCGTGCGGCGTGCAATATGCCCGTTACAAGAAAGTGTCATGAAGTAGGACAATTAGTGGTGGTGAAAAGTAACGGTGTAAACAATTTATTTCCTTCATCATGGAAGCGTAATGACCGACGGTTACACGAATTCACTTCCCTCATCTTGGAAGCATAACTTCTGACGGTTACATGTTACTCTATTCTTCCACCACTTAATAGTTTCCACTTCCTACGAGACCAGGGTACGTTTCAATATGACTTGTATAAATAGGCTTCACCTATTTTCACCAAACGACAAGTTTTGGTCAGCAACAATACAATATCTAGAAATCACCTGGTAGCTTTCCATTCTGCTAACCAGTTCTACTTCCGATACAAATCATAAAACAAACCACACCTTCAGAATCAACGATTCTGGTCTCAACACTCTCTTCGCTTCCCTCCCTAAGACCAACCCTTCTCCTTCACTTTGTGACCGAAGCAAGCCTAGAAAAGCCATTTCTTGGTTTAGGCCAGGATTGGACAGATTGATCCCTCGAATCAAAAGTACTCCCATGCAGTGCATTGTTTAGGGTTTATATTCATTTCTCACCCACACACCCGAAATTACCAAAATCAGCAGAAACAGTTTTCACCCACAAACAATTAGTTCATGAACAAACCGATTTTAGAACATAACCTACTTAAGTATGCAAACATGTACGCATAGCTAAGTAGCCGGACTGAGTTTTTTTACGCCAGTACGTGTACGTGTACGTGTACGTGTACGCATACCATTTACACTTCCAAACTCCAACAGAAATTCACGGAACTTGAACTTTCGCCAGTACGCGTACGGGTACTATACTTAGTTCCCGGACTTCCAACAACCAACTAGTACGCGTACATGTACGCATACCATGGTTCCCGGTTGCGGACTTTACACAAATGTGAATACACACTATGTTTATATCCAATCATGGTTACATGTTCTAAACCCTCATTTCAATCATTGAAACATTCTTGGAAGACGACAATAGCTGTCTCACACAAACTATTAGCTTCAAAGCAATTTTCAAGTGATCGAATGATCAATACGAAACATTCCGAGTCTACATCAAATGACTGTCTCACACAAATCATGTAAGATGTTACAAGGCGATTTTCACATGATCATCTTTTAACTTTCGTCAAGAATAAAAGTGAACTTGGTTAAAGCGAATGCTTACCAACACATATTTCGAGAAATAGATAAGCGAGATAAACTTGGCTCGAAATACCAAATGTGTATAATTGAAGTCTATATAGCAATACGATTTTTTGTCACAAATAGGAGATAAAGTAGATAGACTTTTGAGTGATAGATGAGTTCAAGTCTCCACATACCTTTGGATGAATTTCCTCAAGTTCCCTTGAGTAGTTCTTCGTCTTCATTCGATGAACGCCGTGGAGTCTAAAGCTCAACTACACTTAATATCCTAATCCGAGACTTAGTTATAAGTAGACTAGAAATCAAGACTTATAGTTTTGGCAACTAAACTTGACAAACAAGTTTGAGATAGCAACGCTTGCAAGTTCGACCGAGCAGTGCTCTAACAATCCCGTCGATACTTTGATCAAGTTTGAGTGACCCCTTATGTCAGAAGAGAAGGCTCTCAAGAATAATCAAACTAGGTGCAATCAAAGTTTCAATAACCATTAGTCAATCAAATCAATAATCAAAAACTAAAATAACAATGCAATTATCTAGTTTCCTACCAACGGTACTCCTAGAGCTTCTTGATTAGTCTTTAAACGAGCGGTCATAAGAGATTTCACCTAATTAGGGTACTTTCCTCTCCGGATTGACAGCTCCACTAGAAACAACACGAATGAAGTTTGCCTGGCTCTTAGGATAATTTGCAAGAAATGCAAACTCAAGTACTTATAGACCAAGGTTGTTTGGACAACAAGGAAATTCCAAAACCAAAATTATTCTCAGATATGCATTAAAGTACCTAATTTCGGTTTTCCTATTTCCAATAAATGTTAACCAATATTTACGAAATATCTCTTTGAAAATTTCTATTATTAGTATAGCACATTTACTAATAATCATTTTCTAGAGTATATGCTTTAATTGCTGTTAATTAAAACATATATACTTGAAAATCATAATTAAATGCTTTTCAATATTTCGGTATGGGATCACCTTGAGCATCAAGGAATATCTTTGTGAAAAGGCGAGGGTACCCAAATATACCTCAAGCTAAAAATTTTCCTACCTATAAGTCCTTTCTCCGAAAGTGATTGTCCATAGACTGAGTCGAGACAATACAACTAATCGGTTCACACTTCGTGTGATCTTCTATGGATACGAGATCGAGACAATACAACAACGAAGTATGTTTACTTGATAAAAGGGTTCGGACTTAACCAAACACAATAGGATTGCTTATCAAGTAAATAGGAATCAACGTTTGTGTAATTTACTTTAATTATAATAAAACAATTATAATGCTGAAATATAAAGTAAATGACACATCAAGATTTTGTTAACGAGGAAACCGCAAATGCAGAAAAACCCCGTGATCTTGTACAGAATTGAATACTCTCAGGATTAAGCCGCTACACAAAATTAAACCAACTTCGTATAGTTGAGACCAAGCAACTAAACCTATAGTTCACCTAGTTTCGTCTGTATTCCCATGCCTCCCACCTATGAATAAGTCACATACTTGGAACAATTCCTTTGGTTCGTATGCCAAACAGTAAAGGAACAACAAATCTGTTTGGTATCAACTCTCTTCAACCAAGTGATATGAGTTCGACAAAGGCTCTTCTGTTTGTCTTAATAAACTCCTTCGTCAGGTTCTTAGATCTATCTTATGTTCAACTACCGAAGTAATTGTTAAGATTTTGCAATCAATACTTTTAATCACAAAGAATTGTATTGATGCCGATCTACACAACTAATCAATCCAATCTACCACAAGGATAAACCGATTATAGTTGGATCCGCATACCGAAACAAGTATTGTGCACACCAAAGATTATGAACCCCAAATCAGAAATCTTCAATATCTTCTTTGTATTCAAATCTTCTTAGATCTTCAATAAACACCTGCACACAACAACTTGAATCTCTTGTGATCAATCACGCACAAAACGGAGTCTGTTAACAATGGATTATCACAAGATGTCTTTAGATATAAAAACGGTTCTAAAGATATCGTTGATACTTTGATCTAGTTTGAGTGAATCTTATATCAGAAGAGAAGATTCTCAAGAATAAACAAACTAGGTGCAATCAAAGTTCAACTACCATTAGTCAATCAAATCAATCGAAAACACAAGATAAACCGCAATTATCTAGTTTCCCACCAACGGTACTTGTAGAGCTTCTCAATCCCAAAGAAGACTTTAAACGGAGCGGCCGTAAGAGATTTCGCCTAATTAGGTTACTCTCCTCTCCGAATAGGCGGCTTCACCAGTAACAACACAACCGAGGAAGTTTGTTGTCACGAAGGATTAGTTTGCTAGGAATGCAAACTTTAAGTATTTATAGACAAGGAAGTTTGGACACCAAGGAATTTCCAAAACCGAAAATATTCTCAAAGATATTCAATATATTCCAAATTCAGTTTCCATAATTCCTGGAAATGCTCTGTCCAAAATAATGACCGAAAATCTCTTTGGAAAATCTCAACTAGTAAATGCACATTACTAATTCTCGTTTTCATAAAATAAAATTAAAAACCTTAAATAAAAGATTCTTAACTTATTTATGTTTCGATCCTGGGATTTCCTTCCTGTAGCTATTAAGGAATATCTTTGAACAATAAAAGATAAACATTACTACCTGTGTTCAAAGTGTGTCGACATCCTTACTTTGTAAGTCCTCTTTCATACTTATAACCTTGAAACCAATTTGCCACACTTACAAACAAGTTTAGAATTGGTTCATCTGACTTTCAAGAACTATGCATTTGATCAAGAAACACTCAATCACAAATCATGGGTTTAAAGGTTCTACCAAAACAAGTTTCGGTTCTACCTCCATGTGATTACTGTGCATAGTCACACTAGCTTCCCAAAATTCGGTTGACTAGGTACTAGGATCGGTTCTCCACATATATATGGTATCTAACTTATATGTGTTGCGCATGTCCATAGGATCGGTTCCCCTTTCTGCTATAAACTTGCTGCACCTCATACAAGGATCGATTCCCCTTTGTGATGTGTTGCACCTCTTCATAGGATCGGTTCCCCTTTACCCAGATTCGGTCCTACACAATCACAAACTCGATCATACCATCTCAGGTGATTAATTAAGATCGGTTTCACTAATAAAAGTCATACCAATACATAAGTCAGGCCTTTGTGAATAGTTTTACCAAGAACACAAACAAGTCGTGAGAGGTTATACTAAATCACACATATTGGATGTTCATAAGATATGCAATGAATAACAATCCCAATAACACCTGGTGATTTCCTTTTCGATTCATAAACAAGTTTATGAACTTACTTCCTTAAAACACATGTAAAACATTGTTTCCTAGGATGAAATCCTCACCTCATACCCATACATAATCACAATAGCATTTAAACGATTATGTCGATGTCTTATCTACAAAGTTTAATGGTTAAGCAATAAACTTCATATTGTATTCCTTAATACTATGTCTATCTAGAGTGTTCATGCTTGCATTTTGTTTTCAATATGCACGACTTGAAAGATACGTTAGGGAATGAAACAGTTCAAGTCAAATATCACTAACCTCAAGTGGAAGGATGATGTTGTCGTTGTAGCTTCTTACTTCTTCACCTCTTCAAGTCTTCACAATACTTGTAATGTCTCGTATCCTAATACTTTCAAGCTAACCTATACGAAGTTGACTCTAGTACATAATCAAGCGACTCTTAAAATGAGTTTTGATTCACTAAAATATGACAACCAAACTTGACATACCAACGCTTGGTAGGCTCAACTGAGCTATGCTCTAACAATCTCCCCCTTTGTCAATTTTATTGAACAAACTCTTATAATCATATGGATAAACAAATTACAAGAATTCCTTACACATACGCTGGATTCCCGAATTCAACAACACAATAACCTGCATACATTCAATCCTTAAATGCCGATGTTGACATTATAATAACAAAGCTAATACTCCCCCTAAAGGTGAGATAGGTAGATTTCATCAATCCGCACGTCTTTGTTATACCAAATAATAATAATAATATCTGCTACTTCCCCTTAGTCTATGCTTTCACTCTTTCGTTAGATAAACGTTTAAGCACAATTTATCTTTTCCTCAGTGATACCAATCAATATAAAATCAATACCAGTATCACTTGTTTACTCCATATATTTCTCCCCCTTTTTGTCACAAAATGACAAAGAAACAAAAAAAATAAAGGACAACACGAAAAGAATCTTACAAATCTCAAAATAGACTTGCAAACCTATAGAGTTAAGCAAGAGGGTTCCACACACCATTTTTGATAACCAATATCAAAACCGAAACTACAAAGTAATTTGTTTTGATATGTTATCAAGGAAACAATTGCCCGAAACAATTTTCCCAATTTAGTTTAGAAAACCAAAAATCAACTAAGCACCTTAGTCCCTTTGCTAAACTGATTGTACAAATACAATCACTTCATTCGATAAGACCAAAATAAAGATAACTCTATTTTTCTCATCAGGTTCTAATTATCCATATAACTTGGACCTTTAAATTTTAAACAAGACAAGTACTAGGTTAGTTAACTAGCATTTCTTGTTAAGGCATTCGATTAGACTTGAATAACCGAAACCTCCACTTTGATAAGTCTAACTAAGATAACTTAGTTTCTCTTATCCGGAATCGAATTGGACTAAACAATCCATCCCGTAAACCTTTTATTTCGTTAAGGCATAAATAATTCATACAAACCAAATAAATCAACTTGCATAATTATTCACCTCAACCGGAAGCAATTGAAACAACATAGACATTATAGCACCGCAATTGCACCGAAATTTTGTAAGCCTAAACAATTGATACCACACAAAAAAGCAAGATAACAATAGTTTTTCTTAACCGGAAACAATTGAATCACACACACATCCATACACACATCATGGAATAAAACATCAATTATACCGAAATTTTGTTAAGCAAAAGCAAAATATATATGAAATAAAATCAGGCTTTTCTTAAACAGGAAAACAATCAACTAACAACATTGTTACCTCAAATTTCGCATCCGCTTCTCCAATATATTTGCATC